>JBAMBO010001121.1:0-61239 GCA_037044535.1 Lordiphosa magnipectinata
TTTTTTTAGCAATTTGTACGGCAACTAAAGATGTTAGATTTTTGTCAGTGTGAATAGCTATTTCACAACTTCCATGCGTTCCAATTAGATGTGTTCAGTGTGATTCGCCTATTAACGACCAACCCCCCACTTTGCTACACCAAGTCGGGTGACTTGGATCATTTAAGTCTTTCAGAAAAAAATCCGTTTTTTTTTTGGCTTAACTGGGAATTGATCCCTTTCCTTCTGCACTTGACGAACAACGTATGGAATGGCTTGTTAGCGCATAGAGGGCTACTTATTCTTTTCTGAGTGGTGGTTAAGCTGAGTTGAATTGTGCTCATTTCAAGCACTTTTAGAGCATTTGTGCTTTAAATATTTGATAAAGTTTTGTTGTTTGTTGTGAGTTGAAGGCAACTTGTTTTCTGAATAGGGTTTTTTTTTTTTTTTTCTTCTGTGCAGTAATTGTGATGGGCCCAAAAACGGCAAAGGACATTGATTCCACATCTGATGTCTACATTCTTCAAACTATTCAGGAGAATATTCATGACTTCATCCAACTTTGGTGCAGCCCTGAAAGCTTTTGAAATTTCAGAGGGTTGGAAACCGCTGGCAATTCTTAGATTCGGTTCTCGAACCGGTTTATTTACTTATCGAACCTAAGGTTTTGTTTTAAAGTTTGGTTCATGCTCTCTAAGATTGCTGATACACACTTTGGTAAAACAATAAGACATTTTTTTGTTGAGAAGAAAGCGTTAAAAACCTTAATCCATATTGTGACAGATTTATAATTTGTGGAAAAACTGACTAAGGGGGTTCTTTGAACCGAACAGCCAAGCGAGGGGATCCGGCTTGGGTCCATGTTTAGTTAAGTTGGCTGACGCCAAGATGGCGTAGGTATGCATTGCCTTGAAAAGGGCAAAACACGGAGCTCTCTTTGCAAAGGCAAACACCATCAGAGAAAGCTGGCGCAATTTAACTCCCATACATTTAACACACAAAACTTATTGTAGTTTTACCAACACTGCAAAAAACACGCGGCATACGAACAGCTGACTTCAACAGTTCGTCAACAAAACAGTGATGCCACTATGTTTGAATACGTTTTCTTTTTTATCTAATAAGAGTATGTAAATATTAAAAACCAGTTAATATTGGCCAAAAAAACCAGTGTGCAAAGTCGTCCTTCTAAAAACAACAAAATTCATGTTTTAAAATATTGAACTTAGATCACTGTGTTTTCGTTTATGGGCTGTGAGTGAGCGACAGTCTGGTAACTCTTTTGGTAACTCTGAAGTTGGAATTTCGAAACTTGTGTCAGCTTCGGGCTTTTACTCAAATTTACAGAACCTTTGAATGAATAACAACATTTCGGAGCAAAATCCCAAGCATTAGAAAACAGTTTTAGCAATTTGAAATTCTTTTTGGCTATGGCTCTTAAAGGTGGCGGTACTAGTGCCTACATTGAAGCCATGGAGAGACTGGAAACGGCCGCCCAGGATGCAGTTGCGGTGGCAGCGGCTGACAATATAACCGCACGGGTCCCTCATTCCTTGAAAGTGGACTCACCCGAGCACAATCTAATGTTGCTGGCCGGTATGTCTACGCAAATCCCACTAATCCTGACTAATTTTTTCTTTCTAAACTAGGAGCAGCTGCATCCGGACAAGTTCCCTGTGCTCATCAGCGCTTATGTTCCAAGCACAAGCACCTCTTGACCGAATCCGTGGTCAACATGAAGCCCAAATATTTGCCCAATCTTACGCAGCTGGCCATGCCCAATCACTATCAGGAGCGTATTGTGCTGATCGCACTGGTACCACAGTTGCATTTGCATGATGCAGCCGCTGCCCTAAAACTGCAGCAGGAGAAGTGTCCCTGTTTTGAGATACCGCGTGACTTGTTCCCCCTGCATGCGCCCCTCAACAAGATCACCTTCTTGCCGCCGCAGCTCTTGCCCCAGGGCTGTGATGCGGGCGGAGTATTTGGAGCCGGTGTGCTGCCGCGCAAATTTTATCCCATAGGACTGATGTCCCCCCAGCAGAAGGGTCAGACTCCGCCGCTGTTTGTGGGCCGTCGCCGCCATGAGATTGAGCCACAGCCGTCCAGGCCCATGATGCCCCAAGTTTTGCTCACCAGTGCCGCCGAGCAGGTCGAGACCGAGGGCCGTCTGGCGCGCAATGATGTTAGGCTGGCCTATATAATTGACCAGCCGTCGGCATTGGCCGCCATGACCGCCTTCCTCAAAAATCCAAGGCCCATACAATACAACATCTATGTGCCGGATCTGAGCAAGCTGCTACTGTCGGCGCCGTATCTGTCCAAGATGTCTATGACCGTGTTGTCGACGTTGGTGCATCCGCATGTGCCGGCCGTGGCCTATGTCACCATGAGCGAGGAGAGTCCAGAGTTTAAGCTGCCCGAGGAGCTCTTTCCGCCGGACGTCAACTTCAAGAAGCCGGTTTTCCTGCCGCAACGCTATCTTCCCAAGGGCATCACTGCGGGTTGTGTGTTTGCGCCCGGCGCTTTGCCCGTTGGCCTTTACCATGGAGCCTTGGGCCACTTGGCCACACCACAGCCACAGCATAATGTGGTTATCACGCCACCACTGTTTCTGGGACAATGGATGTTGCTGCCCGCGAAGAAGCCCTCTTCCAACTTGATGGAGAGAATGGTACGCATGCAGCAATTCCCTTTAGCGGGTAATATTGATGATGTAGGCCAGGATTTGGAGGACGTACGCACAGCCGGTAATCAGCCGCAAGTAGCCGTGGAGGCATCACATATAGATGTGGACAAAACGGTTCAGCAGAGCCGCACACTGATGGAAGAGATATGCGACCAAATGGACCGTCTGAACAAGCAGCCATTGAATCGCGATCGTGTGCGCAGGACTCGCACCGTGCAGCGCCAGCCCTGCTCCTACTGCGGCGAGATTCATTAGCAACTAGAGACTGCTGCAGATATATTTTTTAAATTTCTCAATTTTTATTTTTTATTAGAGTTTTCGGAATCAGATGGGGAGAGCCGACATATCCACATACATATATAGCCATATAGTCCGTCATATAATTTGTCACTAGTGTCGGAGTATGTATATATGCGTGTGGGTATATTCCAAAAATGTACTTAAAACTCAATTCCAATAATTTACACAATTTATAACGAGGAAAACGAAATGTGAATCAGTTGTGTAAATACATATATATTTATAAAGGTTGATTTTTTAAGCGTTTGGTTTTTGAAAATTCAAAGAAAACGAGAAGGCTAAGCTAACTTCGTCTGTGCCGAAGTTTTGATGCCCTTGCAGATGCGGGTTTTTTAATATCAGAGGTTAGGTATCTTAGGTACCTAACATCAAACATTTTTCATAATAAGTCGCATTTTTCCGACCTATTGTCATCCGATTTCGACAAAATTTTGCAAATCTGTTTGAAAGCATATTTAAAACTAGCAATCACCGATTGAAAACAAAAAAGGTATTTTTTACTAAGACTAGTTTTTCGTCCGATCGTTCCTATTGCAGCTATTTGCTATAGTCGTATTATCCAGCCGATTTCGACAAATCTACACCGTGTTTGTACTGAAAGACTTCGCGCAAAGTTTGATCACGATCAGTGTTGCCATTTTACCATCGTCTTATTTTGTGTGTAGTCTTGCTGACTTTAAGTGTAATCAGGACCACTTTCATTAAAAAGTTTTACTTTTTTTGACACAAAAATTTCTCAAAAAATTTTGCTGCCCATTAATAGAAAGAAGAAAACTCCGGTAAGTGATGCAAATACAAAAATGAGTGCAAGAAAACCTCTTTTTATACTCTGTAGCAAAGGTACACAGAGTATATTAAGTTTGTGCAAAAGTATGTAACAGGGAGAAGGAATCGTTTCCGACCCTATAAAGTATATATATTCTTGATCAGCATCAAAAGCCGAGTCGATATAGCCATGTACGTCAGACCGTCCGTATGAACGAAGAGATCTCAGAGATGGTAAGAGATAGAGGTTTGACATGTATGGGGCATATATTTCTTATACTTGCAGGCAGATCAAGTTTATTTACAATTTTTGCCACGCCCCCTCCCGTCACCCGTAATTTGGAAAAAATGTCATATCTCCCACAGTTTTAATTGTAGATGGTTCTAAAGATAGCCACCACAGCATTCCATTCAACAAAGGCAATCTTAGTGAGAGAGAGAGAGAGAGACTTGGAGATGAGTGTATAACAAAAATATTGTACGATAACCGCGTGCACGGTTGCCACACTTGGTATTTTTGCACCAAAAATAGTGTTTTTTTTTCCTGTTGGTGAACTGGCACTTTTTTATTGGGATTGGCTCTTTTGCATGGAGCCCGAAAAAGTCGCAGAAATTAAACGAGTTTCAAAAATTCTGCGAAGTAAGACCACACATAATTTTGGGAATAGCCATGACAAGATGGTTGCGCGAGCTGGCTTGAGCAGTGGGATGTTTCCAAAATATTTTCCTTGGCTCAGGTTCTAGAAGTCTACAATTAAAGCCAAAAGAAATAGTCAATTTAATGAATAAACCAGAAATCAAAAGTTATTTAAATTGTATTCTTGAAATTATTAGAGACTTGAATACGGAATTTCAATCAGATCGAGACCAGAATCTACTTTAAAATCAACACAAGACACCAAAAATTGACTTTATTCATAAAAATGGAAGGGTTGGTAGTGATTCTAGATTATTTACATCTGCTAAACACGAATCTGTTTTCGGAAATGGTCCATCACGTCTAGATTTTTAGTAACTTTAGCTTAAAGCGCGTTAGCTGTTTAGGCGCGATTAGTTTGGAGTCCGATATTTTATTTTGACTCCCTATACCATTTTAAATACATGTCTGTCTAACAAGCTATAGAGTAAATTCAATGTTTATCTGGCAAATAGCTGCTATATAGGAGATGAGAAATCGTCCTATATTGAATATGTGAAAAAAGTATTTGGTCGTAAAGTGGAAAATTATTACAGATTGGAAACGTTATTTCTTTAAGTATACTCGTACAAGTCTTTTTGATAAGATCAAGATGTTATTTTAGTATTTTGACCTACAGACCAATTTTTATTCACACTTCTTAAGACTTACGTTGTTTTACCGTTATATCTTTGTACCCACTCATTCGATTGTTTTGAAATTTGGACACAATATAGAATTAAGTCTGAGGAAGCCATTGGTATTAAAATCTCAATTTTAACAATTTGCCACAGTAACTAATTAATACCTGAAATATTTTTTGGGTTTTTTTTGTACGTTTAATAATACTCAAGAAATGAAATGAATGTATAATATAACGATTTTGTGAAAGATATTTTTTATTTTATTAAAGAAAAATATAACATGAATAGGTCTATAGGTAGGAGAATAGGTCTTTGGTAGGAATTTCAAGCCAATGCTATAGGTGCACAATTGTTGTTGTAAACAAGTGAGAAAGTCGGTCAAATCCGAGTAAAAATTGAAAATAAACTTGATCTGCCTGCAAGTATAAGAAATATATACCCCATACATGTCAAACCTCTATCTCTTACCATCTCTGAGATCTCTTCGTTCATACGGACGGACAGACGTACATGGCTATATCGACTCGGCTTTTGATGCTGATCAAGAATATATATACTTTATAGGGTCGGATATGATTCCTTCTGGCTGTTACATACTTTTGCACAGACTTAATATACTCTGTGTACCTTTGCTACAAAAGAGGTTTTCTTGCACTCATTCTTGTATTTGCGTCACTTACCAGAGTTTTCTTCTTTCTATTAATGGGCAGCAAAATGTTTTGAGCAGGTTTGTGCCTAAAAAAGTAAAACTTTTTAATGAAAGTGGTCCTGATTACACTTAAAGTCAGCAAGACTACACACAAAATAAGACGATGGTAAAATGGCAACACTGATCGTGATCAAACTTTGCGCGAAGTCTTTCAGTACAAATACGGTGTAGATTTGTCGAAATCTGCCGGATAATACGACTATAGCAAATAGCTGCAATAGGAACGATCCGACGAAAAACTAGTCTTAGTAAAAAATACCTTTTTTGTTTTCAATACAATCGTCCCCACACTTTGCATTTATTAGTTTTCTTTGCCTTTTCATAATTTCATCAAGGTTCTTGAAAATCTGACAAATTTATAGTATAGCTGCCATAGAAAAAACAATTTTGAAGGAAGTCTTAGCAAGAAAAACTTTTCTGAAATAAAAAGTGTAGATCCAATAATCAAAAAAATCGTGAAATGTGCAAAATTTTCGTAGGTCCTGATTATTTTGAAGATTGGATAAATGCCAATTTAAGACGCATCTATAAGAGGTGTAGACCAAAAACCGCGAAATTCGAAAAAATTTTCATTTGAATATTTTCGAAAGCGCAGGCGTTGGTAAATAAGAGGCGTAGATTAAACAGTCCAAAATATTTCGAAATTTGCCAATTACGGGACACAAAATCGAGAAATTTCTAAACTTCTCATTTGAGTTTAGAATAATAAAGACGCTAATATTATTATGAAGATTTGATGGACGGCAAGAGTAAACGGGTAAATAACGGAGGTGTGGAACAAATGATCAAAAAACTGGCGAAATTTCAAAAATTCTGAATGCCCGTTTGTATAAAAGTTTTTGCAGAAAAACAATTTTTATACTCTGTACCAAAGGTACACAACAGAATTTCAATATGGCCCGAATCAGATGACTATATCTTATGGCTGCCGATTGGTCGGAAAATGGGTTTTAGCGAGAAAAAACTTTTTGTTTTACATTTTATCGTTCACTCGGTGATTGTTAGTTCTAAATATGCTTTCAAACAGATTTGCAAAATTTTGTCGAAATCGGATGACAATAGGTCGGAAAAATGCGACTTATTATGAAAAATGTTTGATTTTAAGTACCTAAGATACCTAACCTCTGATATTAAAAAACCCGCATTTGCAAGGGCATCAAAACTTCGGCACAGACGAAGTTAGCTTAGCCTTCTCGTTTTCTTTGAATTTTCAAAAACCAAACGCTTAAAAAATCAACCTTTATAAATATATATGTATTTACACAACTGATTCACATTTCGTTTTCCTCGTTATAAATTGTGTAAATTATTGGAATTGAGTTTTAAGTACATTTTTGGAATATACCCACACGCATATATACATACTCCGACACTAGTGACAAATTATATGACGGACTATATGGCTATATATGTATGTGGATATGTCGGCTCTCCCCATCTGATTCCGAAAACTCTAATAAAAAATAAAAATTGAGAAATTTAAAAAATATATCTGCAGCAGTCTCTAGTTGCTAATGAATCTCGCCGCAGTAGGAGCAGGGCTGGCGCTGCACGGTGCGAGTCCTGCGCACACGATCGCGATTCAATGGCTGCTTGTTCAGACGGTCCATTTGGTCGCATATCTCTTCCATCAGTGTGCGGCTCTGCTGCACCGTTTTGTCCACATCTATATGTGATGCCTCCACGGCTACTTGCGGCTGATTACCGGCTGTGCGTACGTCCTCCAAATCCTGGCCTACATCATCAATATTACCCGCTAAAGGGAATTGCTGCATGCGTACCATTCTCTCCATCAAGTTGGAAGAGGGCTTCTTCGCGGGCAGCAACATCCATTGTCCCAGAAACAGTGGTGGCGTGATAACCACATTATGCTGTGGCTGTGGTGTGGCCAAGTGGCCCAAGGCTCCATGGTAAAGGCCAACGGGCAAAGCGCCGGGCGCAAACACACAACCCGCAGTGATGCCCTTGGGAAGATAGCGTTGCGGCAGGAAAACCGGCTTCTTGAAGTTGACGTCCGGCGGAAAGAGCTCCTCGGGCAGCTTAAAATCGGGACTCTCCTCGCTCATGGTGACATAGGCCACGGCCGGCACATGCGGATGCACCAACGTCGACAACACGGTCATAGACATCTTGGACAGATACGGCGCCGACAGTAGCAGCTTGCTCAGATCCGGCACATAGATGTTGTATTGTATGGGCCTTGGATTTTTGAGGAAGGCGGTCATGGCGGCCAATGCCGACGGCTGGTCAATTATAGAGGCCAGCCTAACATCATTGCGATCAAGACGGCGCTCAGTCTCGACCTGCTCGGCGGCACTGGTGAGCAAAACTTGGGGCATCATGGGCTTGGACGGCTGTGGCTCAATCTCATGGCGGCGACGGCCCACAAACAGCGGCGGAGTCTGACCCTTCTGCTGGGGGGACATCAGTCCTATGGGATAAAATTTGCGCGGCAGCACACCGGCTCCAAATACTCCGCCCGCATCACAGCCCTGGGGCAAGAGCTGCGGCGGCAAGAAGGTGATCTTGTTGAGGGGCGCATGCAGGGGGAACAAGTCACGCGGTATCTCAAAACAGGGACACTTCTCCTGCTGTAGTTTCAGGGCAGCGGCTGCATCATGCAAATGCAACTGTGGTACCAGTGCGATCAGCACAATACGCTCCTGATAGTGATTGGGCATGGCCAGCTGCGTAAGATTGGGCAAATATTTGGGCTTCATGTTGACCACGGATTCGGTCAAGAGGTGCTTGTGCTTGGAACATAAGCGCTGATGAGCACAGGGAACTTGTCCGGATGCAGCTGCTCCTAGTTTAGAAAGAAAAAATTAGTCAGGATTAGTGGGATTTGCGTAGACATACCGGCCAGCAACATTAGATTGTGCTCGGGTGAGTCCACTTTCAAGGAATGAGGGACCCGTGCGGTTATATTGTCAGCCGCTGCCACCGCAACTGCATCCTGGGCGGCCGTTTCCAGTCTCTGCATGGCTTCAATGTAGGCACTAGTACCGCCACCTTTACGAGCCATAGCCAAAAAGAATTTCAAATTGCTAAAACTGTTTTCTAATGCTTGGGATTTTGCTCCGAAATGTTGTTATTCATTCAAAGGTTCAGTAAATTTGAGTAAAAGCCCGAAGCTGACACAAGTTTCGAAATTCCAACTTCAGAGTTACCAAAAGAGTTACCAGACTGTCGCTCACTCACAGCCCATAAACGAAAACACATAGTGATCTAAGTTCAATATTTTAAAACATGAATTTTGTTGTTTTTAGAAGGACGACTTTGCACACTGGTTTTTTTTGGCCAATATTAACTGGTTTTTAATATTTACATACTCTTATTAGATAAAAAAGAAAACGTATTCAAACATAGTGGCATCACTGTTTTGTTGACGAACTGTTGAAGTCAGCTGTTTGTATGCCACGTGTTTTTTGCAGTGTTGGTAAAACTACAATAAGAGTTTTGTGTGTTAAATGTATGGGAGTTTAATTGCGCCAGCTTTCTCTGAAGGTGTTTGCCTTTGCAAAGAGAGCTCCGTGTTTTGCCCTTTTTAATGCAATGCATACCTTCGCCATCTTGGCGTCAGCCAACTTAACTAAACATGGACCCAAGCCGGATCCCCTCTGCTTGGAACTAGTTTCGGTTCAAAGAACCCCCTTAGTCAGTTTTTCCACAAATTATAAATCTGTCACAATATGTATTAAGGTTTTTAACGCTTTCTTCTCAACAAAAAAATGTCTTATTGTTTTACCAAAGTGTGTATCAGCAATCTTAGAGACCTTGAACCAAACTTTAAAACAAAACCTTAGGTTCGATAAGTAAATAAACCGGTTCGAGAACCGAACCTAAGAATTGCCAACGGTTTCCAACCCTCTGAAATTTCAAAAGTTTTCAGGGCTGCACCAAAGTTGGATGAAGTCATGAAAATTCTCCTGAATAGTTTGAAGAATGTAGACATCAGATGTGGAATCAGTGTCCTTTGCCGTTTTTGGGCCCATCACAATTACTTCACAGAAGAAAAAAACCCTGTGCAGAAAACAAGTTGCCTTCAACTCACAACAAACAACAAAACTTTATCAAATATTTAAGGCACAAATGCTCTAAAAGTGCTTGAAATGAGCACAATTCAACTCAGCTTAACCACCACTCAGAAAAGAATAAGCCATTCCATACGTTGTTCGTCAAGTGCAGAAGGCCAGGGATCAATTCCCAGTTAAGCCAAAAAAAACGGATTTTTTTCTGAAAGACTTAAATGATCCAAGTCGGGTGTAGCAAAGTGGGGGGTTGGTCGTTAATAGGCGAATCACACTGAACACATCTAAGTGGAACGCATGGAAGTTGTGAAATAGCTATTCACACTGACAAAAATCTAATATCTTTAGTTGCCGTACAAATTGCTAAAAAAAAACAATTGAGAAAGTCGGTCACGACCGGCTATAACATACTCTGTACCAGTTCATTTGCTCCCGACAATAATATTATTTTTCATCCAAGGAGTCACGCGGTTATCGTGCAATATTTTTATTATACGCTCATCTCTAAGCTTTTCGCTCTCTCTCTCTCTCTCTCTTTCCCAAAGAGTTTGTTTGAATACAGTAGTGGTTGGTTGGGTGGGTGGGGGTGGGGGTGTCTGATATCATTTTTGCTCATAACTTGTGTATCGCTCATCCGATCTTTATCATTCCTTCAGCAAATCGATAAATTATTTTGATTACTAGATTTCAACCAGAAGGAACAAAAAATCTATCATCAAAACTGTGCGAGATATGACGTTTTATAAAATAAACTTGATCTGCCTGCAAGTATAGGAAGTATATGTCCCATACATGTCAAACCTCTATCTCTTACCATCTCTGAGATCTGTGAGTTCATACAGACGGACAGACAGACGTACATATATATACTTTATACGGTCGGAAAAGATTCCTTCTCCCTGTTACATAAATTTGCACAAACTTATTATATACATGTATCTTCGGGAGTATAAAAACTCTTCTTCAATCGCCCAGAGTTAATCTACCACAAAAAGATTTTTACACGTACATACATCGAATATATCGTGCATTTTTTGGGCCCTACCACATTCTTCATTATACATTAGACTGGCCCTTAGGAATATTATTTTGCTTTATTTCAAAGCGCCGGGCAGAAATGGTTTCTCCTTGGGCCCAAATGAGACCACAAAAAAATTGTCAGAGTCGCTCTGAGATTATAGTATGACCAGGCAACAGCGAAAAGTCAGCTGTTGATTATTAAAAAAATTAGCGGGCTAAATCAAATAAAAGAATAGAGGAAACTTTGGCTCGATCGAAGCTTATATACCCTTGTAGGTTCTATAATTTATTAAATTTGTGTTAAATGATTTTTGACGAACATTCTTAGCTGAGTTATTTCCCAAACTCAGCTATAGATGGCGCCATTACTTTGACCATTTGCTTGCCAGTTTGTTATATGGCAGCTATACGATATATTCTTCAGATTTTGACCAAACAACCCAAAATTGTGTGGAAACTGATAATATTCATAATTGGAAAGTAAAAAGACGCTACCATTGAAAACAAAAAAGTTTTTCTCACTAGAACTACTTTTTCGACCGATCATTCCAATGGCAGCTATAGCTGCCTGCATATATGCTCTAGTCGTCCGATTTGGATGAAACTTGGCAGAATTGTGTGGTAGCATATAATACTGATCAGTAACAAGTTTGGGAGCTATAGCATTGAAAACAAAACAAGTTTTTCCTTCTAAGACTTTTTCAGAACTACATATATTATATTTTGTATGGCAGCTATACTATATAGTTGGACGATTTTCATAAAACTTGGTGAAACTATATGAAAGCAAAGAAAACTAATAAATACGATACGGTTTAGGGGCGTTTGCGTTGAAGACAAAAAAGTTTTTCTAACTAAAAACCAATTTTTCGACCGATGGTTCCTATGGCAGCTATATGCTTTAGTCATCCGATTCGGCCAGTTCCGACAAATGTGCAGCGTATTTGTACCAAAAGACTTCGTGCAAAGTTTGGTTAAGATAGCTTTGAAACTGACGGACGGACAGACGGACGAACGGACAGACAGACATGGCTATATCAACTCAGCTCGTCATGTTGATCAAGAATGCCGAGCTGAGTAGAAAAAACCAAAATAATTGCGTATAAGGAGTGTAACCTTAAATTATGGGCATAACATGAAAGGCCTCACCAAAAAAGCTCTTTTACGTACTGCAGAGCGGCGAATTGTTCGAGAAGCTTCAAATTCACACTTAAACAGTTCCTAAATTCATTCAAAATTACAATTAAATGCAAGTGTAAATACTGTACGGAGAGTTTTACGTAAAGCTGAACATCTATAAAGATTGAAATTAGTAAAAAAACACCACTTAATAACCAAAGTAAAGATTCTCGTCAAGTCTTTGCTCGAAATCATATGACTTGGCATGTTCCATACTATGAGATGGCACCCCATACAATAACACCTTTCTCACGGCTATGGTAACGGGACAGAAAGTGTTCTTCATTTCGAATATCGTGGAAATAGTAGGAAAAACCATCAGGTCCATCTACGTTATAGCGTTTTTCATCTGAAAACACCACGGTATGTCATTCCTTCTTCAACATTGGTACAGTGGTAAAAAGCTTGACTCGTTGCTTGCTGACTTATGTTGGAATTTGATGAAAGAATGTTATGAACAATAAATAAAACATCGCACATAAATACGTAACACAAATTAATAACAGGCACTAAATACACACATTACATATGTACACACAAACATAGTTGATATACAAATATTAATTTTGGTTACCTGGATATTTTTTTAATGGTAGACTTTATCATCATGATTTCTTTGGGAAAGCTACATTGCTTAAGAAGATCTACATTTGCGTATAAGCATTGGATACGAAAAATTAAATACTGGAGCGGAAAATCGAAAAAGGAAGTTTATATTCGATTTTTCCGTCATATTGACTCAAAAGACCCAATCAAAAACCCCAATATCGGGGATTGGAGTTTTCCCAAAACTTTTAGCCTGGAACATTCCAAGAAACTTTGCTGAAGACAGATTACCAAAAAAACTAACACTGTTCAAGTTAGAGACGGTCAAAAAATGTTTTATTCCCTTAAAAATGGCAAAGTTGATGAAAAACTTGAAAAAACACGATTTTCAAAATATTCACATGTAGCTTTTTCTAAATGAAAGTTTTCAAAGTTTCCGACAATGTGGAAGTGGTGGTAGCCCGACTAACCAGGCCAGAAAGACAGAGTTCCTTTAATTTTTGAATCAGGTCAATAAAAACGAGAAGGCCAAGCTAACTTCGTCAGTGCCGAAGTTTTTATACCCTTGCAAATGCTGTTTTTGAAATGTCAGAGTTTAAGAACGCTTACATAAAAATCTAACAATTTTTAAACTAAAACCCATTTTCCTACAGGTAAACATCTTTTTTCGACCAAATTTCACGAATCTTTTTGAAAACATATCAAATAACCAATCGCGGAGTTTAAGAAAGATAAAATTTAAAACAGAAAAGTTTTTCTCACTAAGACCCATTTTCCGACCGATCGGTCCTATGGCAGCTTTAAGATATAGTCATCCGATTTTGACAAAAATTTGCAACTCTGTTTGAAAGCATATAATATTAACAATGGCCGAGTTTAAGGCCGCTAACATTGAAAACAAAAAAGTTTTTCTCACTAAGACCCATTTTTTGACCGATGGTTCCTATGGCAGCTATAAGATATAGTCATCCGATCCGGTCGGTTCCGACATATTAGTAGCGTGCAGTAAAAAGAAGACTCTGTGCACACTTTCAGCTCGATAGCTTTAAAACTGAGAGACTAGTTTGCGTAGAAACAGACGGACAGACAGACAGACAGACAGACGGACAGACAGACAGACGGACAGACAGACAGACGGACAGACAGACAGACGGACGGACAAAGCTCAATCGACTCAGCTCGTCGCCCTGATCAAGAATATATATAGTTTGTGGTGTCGGAAATGAATATTTCTGTGCGTTGCAAACTTCTGGGCAAAATTATAATACCCTTTGCAAAATTAAAGGATTATGGGATTTTTAGTTGCGCGTTAAACTTTACAAACGTCGGGCCAGGTCCAACGGATTAGTGAGTTTACATTAAAACAGAGACCGGCGCGTCCCTATCTTCTGTGTATATATAATACTGCTCTTCGGCGGTGACGTCGATACACCGAAGTGCTAAATGAGTGTGGCTAAACGCACACACGCAACGCCAAAATGAGCATGTGTGTTTTGGCGGCCCCTGCATTAAAACCACACAAAAAAATTAAATAAATAAATAGAGAAAACAAAATAAGTAAAAAATGAAGCTATCATCATCACCTACGCCTTGACCCATCCTGCTGCTAATGCTAATCGATACGTATGAAACGGCTACACCCTAAAGCTGTAAGTGCGAAAGTGTTATTGGATCCAGCACTTTAATTGATTCCCACATAAACAGCATTCTCGGCATATTGGTATAATCAAAAATTCTGCAGCGATACGCAGACCGGATGACAAATGTATGTGGGGTAGGTGGTGTTTTTGGTCAGTGCTATTATTTTGCTAAAAAAAAAAACAAAAAAAAAACAAAAATAAACAATTTTCGAGAGATGAGATTGTTTCATCTTAAAGTTGAGTTTAAACGATCCTAATTCAATATTGTTGGATTAAGATTTAAATTGAAAATATAATCTTGGGTTAAGATTATCTCGTCTCTGTCGAATTCTGACACCGTTTAGTCTCGTTTCAAGATTATAATCTTGGTTTTAGATTGATATTTTTCTCAGTGTAGGCACACTTCAATTATGGGAGGACAGCTGAGGGAAATATTTTACAAAATAAAAAAAAAAACAGAACACAAGTTCAAGAATACACATATTAAAAATTTCATTTCAGTTGCCGGATTCCTGATTCCCTTAAGGGTAATTGTCATGCCTTAGCGCCCAGCCAACCGAATCTTAATTATCCAAAATGTTGTCTCCTCTACGAATGTAAAACGGGTGAATTAAATGCCGAGACCAATACTTACTTCCATTATGAAAATTTACGCAAATCCCATTTAACCGAAGTGATAGTTTTTTATAAGGAACGTCGTCGTCTGGGACCGGATGATACATTACCCATACGCCAAAATCAAGTGTAAAGAAAATCTGTTTAAAGTTCTTTTTTATACTCTGTACCGAAGGTACATAGAGATTATTAAGTTTGTGCATAAGTATGTAACAGGGAGAAGGAATCATTTCCGACCCTATAAAGTATATATATTCTTGATCAGCATCAACAGCCGAGTCGATATAGCCATGTCCGTCTGTCCGTCTGTCCGTCCGTCCGTCCGTCCGTCCCTATGAACGAAGAGATCTCAGAGATGGTAAGAGATAGAGGTTTGACATGTATGGGACATATATTTCTTATACTTGCAGGCAGATCAAGTTTATTTTCAATTTTTGCCACGCCCCCTCGCGCCCCCGCAATTTGGAAAAAACGCCATATCTCCTACAGTTTTGATGATAGATAGTTCGTACCTTCTAGAGATATCTAGTACTCAATATTATTTATCGATTTGCTGAAGGAATGATAAAGATCGGATGAACGATACTCAAGTTATGAGCAAAAAACGGTCAGTTAACACCCACCACCCCCCACCCATCACCACAGCATTCTATTGAACGGCAATCTTAGTGAGAGAGAGAGAGAAAGAGAGAGAGAGTGAAACTTAGAGATGAGCGAGTATAACTCGTGAGCAAATGCGAGCTGCGACGTTAATGGTACAGAGTATGTTATAGTCGGGCTTGACCGACTTTCTTCCTTGTTTTATTTTTGAATTGGTAAGTTAGTTGTAATTAAATGTTAGTTTAATTCAATATTGTGAAATGTAATGTAAAATTTGCTCAACAGAACCAAAGAGGGCCAGGCCAAGCTTCTCTCAATCTCTTCTTTTTAATCTTAATCTTTAAAGAGGCAATGCGCCTCAAAAAGCACAAGACGCTCTCTGCAGTGTTCACTCGTCACGGCCTTGTACATATCAGGCAAACTGGAAGAGAAGAAGTGCGCTGCATTGAGCGTATGGAAGATCTTTTAAAGTTAAGGCCTACTCTCAGATGAGATCAAAATTTAGTTCGGCACTATATTTCATATTAATAGGACTGCCGTTCAAAAGCAATCAGATTTCAAACTGTTCAAAATTGTTTCTATTTATGTGAAGTATCGTGCCGAACTAAATTTTTATCTCATCTGAGAATAGGCCTTTAAAAGAAAGAAATCAAAATCAACCGACTCCTCCAGACACTGAGGTAATTGCCGTTTTTGATGAGCCGGACGTTCCTCATAACACTTTAAATGCTCCACCAACTAATGACTTTCACGAATAATCGTATTGTTAAAAGCTTTATTTGTATAATTAGTTCTGTATTCGTCTCAATTATTATTTGTAATTTTGTCTCTTTATATGTTTAGCAGGCGCTTTTACCCAATTATTTTGTTTAAATGTCTCAGTAGCACAATTGCGAGCAGCATGATTAGGGTTTTAAGCAATCATAAAAATGGTCTTACTGTTGCACATATAATATAAATGCCCAAAGCCTTGTCAACAAAATGGACGAGTTTGGATACCTATTTGTTAATTCGAATGTTGATCTGATATGTGTGTCAGAATCGTGGTTTACATCTGACTTCAATCACCCAATTTTAATTTGCGAGGGATGCGAACTGTATCGCGCTGACCGTTCAGGCCATGCAGGGGGAGTGTATGTAAATTCTAAACTGACATGTAGGACTCTACTGAAACATCCTAATGAGAGTCAAAGAGAGTATATATTTTTAGAAATCAGCAATAATCGAACGGATATCAAAACGTTAATTGGCTGTATATATAGACCAAACCGAAATATTGACTGTTCCCAGTTAATTAAAATAATTTCTAGTCTGTTCTTGAATTATACTGATATAATTTTAACTGGAGATCTTAACAGCAACGTGTTAACAGAAAAGCATCTGGTGCAAGATAGGGCTTAAAAATAGTAAATAGCACAACACCTAACAACTTTACAAAAAGCTGCAATACCCTTCTGAACTTATTCTTCGTCCCAAGCTCCGCAAAAATTTTACACTATGATCAGATATCACCTCCAGTCTTTTCCAAACATGATTTGATCTTCCTAACTTACGATTTAGGTCCATTGATTATGATACGCTCGACAGGGAGTTTTATAATTGTAATTGGAATCAAATATACAGCCTTCCAACAGCGGACCTGCAGCTACAAGTACTTAATAGGAATGTCCAAAGTCTTTATGAAAAGTCTTAGTGAAAAGTAAAAGTCAAAACAAAAATTATTAGACCTACTCTAAAGCCTTGGTTTAACAACTACATTAAACACCAACGGAACGCTGCCTATTGCAGGTGGAAGCGTTATAGAACAGATGATCTCTGCACAGTTTTTAAGAATCTGAGAACAAATGTGATAAAAGTAATCAACACAGCCAAATGAGACTATTACAACCATAAATTTAACAGTGCAATATCGAGCAGACAAACTTGGAGTGAACTCAAAAGTTAAGGAAAAGGTAAGCTCAAACCAAAATTAAAGACTGATCTGGACGTAAATATTCTTAATACTAAATTCAGCCAAATAGCAGTACCTGAAGCTACGACAAATATGTACATTAATATTGATCCGAATTCCAACTGTGATATTAACTTAAGCTTTATGTGTGTAAGTTCATGTGATGTACTTGAATGTATCCTCAAGATTAAATCGAATGCAGTGGGGCTTGATGATATGAATCCTAAGTTTATAAAATAACTTCATCCCCTTATACTTAATCATATCACTTATGTTATGAACACTGCCTTCACCACGTCCATCTTTCCAAATATGTGGAAGCTTATAAAAATAGTTGGCGAGCACCTAATGGCAATTCAAATTCAACAATTTCTAACGATAAACTCCAATGATAACGGCAAAACTAAATGATTGCCTGGTTTTAGAAAAAACAGAAGTTGCACGACGGCAATATTAAAAATATCGGAGGATATTCGAAGTCGAATGGATGATGGACAAGTAACTTTCCTATGTCTTCTTGTATACAGTAAATCATTCGACACCGTGAATCATCAAATACTATGCACAAAGTGCAACGCGCTATTGAACTTCTCGTACACTGCAACTAAGTTAATTAACTCATAGCTAAGCAATAGACAACAGGCTGTAGTCGCAGGTTTGCGCACCTCCGATCTTCTTTCGATTACGCGAGGTGTACCCCAAAGAATCAGTTCATGGGCCGTTATTGTTCTCTATGTATGTTAATGACCTCCCAAATGTCCTGTCCATCTGTAAGATACATATGGGTCATTCTTTTATAAACCGAACAGTTAAAAAACTCACCATTTTTGATTTCAATAAAAAAAATCCGAAACTAGATCTCGACATGCCCACCAAAACGTAATTTGCGGTTTTGCAAAAATTTTTTTTGTTAATTTTATAAACAATTTCAAAAATGATCAAAAACGGAAAAATGTCAAAAAAGGGTTTTTTAAAAACTGGATTTATCAGGCTTGGTTTATCAGACAGGTCTCGTGTTGATATTGTTGAATAGTATTTTAATGTATCTACTAAAATAATAATTTAATAACTTTTTAAATTATTTAATAATATTAAGTAATTGTTGCTAAACTTTATATATAATATTTTCTCAGTGTTAACCACCATGATATAGCTTCTAAGAAAATACATTTTATTGCCCTAAACATAACTTAAATTACGGTGCTTTCAAAAAGATGGAGACTTTTATAGTTCAAAAGATATTAATTTTAATTTTAATTAATTTTAATTAAGATATAAACAAATAAAAATATGCCCTTAAATAAAGCTTTGCCACGATGTTAGTTTCAAAGCTATGTGACTGAAACTTGGAAGGTTGTTCGGATTACTTAGGCAGCTCTCTTTATCCTAAAAGTTTCTACCAATTCAAATTCGAATGACAGTAGTTAGAATGTATCTACTACTATTCCTACACTATTTTTTGGCGTAGAGGTTTTTGGGCATTGTGATGCAACTAGTTTGAATAAACTTAAAGTCGCCTTTAATTCTATAGCTCGCTATATATTCAATAGAAATAGTACTGAACACATAAGGTTTTTTTTGCAAATAGAATGTTTGATCTTTGCCTTAGCCAAAGGATAAAGTTTAGGGCCCTAATCCTATTACACGACATAATCATTCGCAGAGAACCAATTTACTTGTATGAGAAGCTTAGATTTGCCATATCCTATAGAACTAATAGTTTAATATGCCCTAAAATTACACTGGTTAGTTCTGAGAAACAGTTCTTCATATATGCTGCTCGCCACTGGATAGACTGGTGTGATTTATGTTTATGTAATGTAAAATTGGCTGAAACAGCACCTCTAGGAGAGCCAGGGCCAAGCTTCTCTCAATCTTTTGGCGGCGTGTGTGCTTATAATTCTTCGCATCTTCATAGAGACGATATTTATTAGTCAAAACATTGTTAGTCTTAAGGTATTATAAGTATAAAGAAAAAAATATTGTAACACATTGTCGTGACTAGTGCTGTAATTTAAAAGATATAATCTTGATGCACTGGGATAAAAAAACCAAATAAACTAAACTAAACTAGATGACTCAGTTTCAGTAAAGGCAAATTTAGTAAAGAAAAAATAGGTAATTTTTGTACAAAAACAAGTAAGAGCGCTGTAGTCGAGTGACCCGACTACAAAATACCCTGTACAATTGAGACACACATTCAAACACACTAACATACACAAATGCACACACACGCGCGCGCACACACATACACGCGCCCTTGCTTCCTGCAGTAGCTGCCCCCCGCTCCCACAATCAAAATGGTTTCATGTATAACGTTGGTGTTTTAGCTCGGATCTAATTGTGCTTTTCAGAATAGATAGATATAAGGCCTATGATAATATACGAGGTGCCACAAGGTTCTAACTTTAAAATTGTGGCTCTGACAGTTTTTTGCGGTTAAAGGGGGAAACTTTCCAAATCTGAAACAAACTTGACTGGTTACGGAATATACCTATGTATGTACATGCACAATTTTGTGTCTCTATCTCTTATAGTCTCTGAGATTGACGCGTTAATACAGACAGACGGACATGTCTATATGGACTCGGCTGTTGACGCTGATCAAGAATATATATACTTTATAGGGTCTTAAATGTTCCCTTCTCCCTGTTACATACTTTTGCACAACTTCATGATCCCCTTTTACGCATTTGGGTACAGGGTATAAAAAGGCAAAGAAAATCGTCCAAAAAAGGGCATAGCCGGATTTGTAGGGAAACCGGCCTCCAATGCTTTTAATTTTTTAAGTATGCAGTTTTAATGTACATCAACCGAAAGGAGCTTAGCGATTTTTTTTATACTTCTAGTTCCAACCCTGAATTTTTAACAGCGATTTTTTATACTCTGTACCGAAGGTACATAGAGTATATTAAGTTTCTGCAAAAGTATGTAACAGGGAGAAGGAATCGTTTCCGACCCTATAAAGTATATATATTCTTGATCAGCATCAAAAGCCGAGTCGATATAGCCATGTACGTCTGACCGTCCGTATGAACGAAGAGATCTCAGAGATGGTAAGAGATAGAGGTTTGACATGTATGGGGCATATATTTCTTATACTTGCAGGCAGATCAAGTTTATTTACAATTTTTGCCACGCCCCCTCCCGCACCCGTAATTTGGAAAAAATGTCATATCTCCCACAGTTTTAATTGTAGATGGTTCTAAAGATAGCCACCACAGCATTCCATTCAACAAAGGCAATCTTAGTGAGAGAGAGAGAGAGAGACTTGGAGATGAGTGTATAACAAAAATATTGTACGATAACCGCGTGCACGGTTGCCACACTTGGTATTTTTGCACCAAAAATAGTGTTTTTTTTTCCTGTTGGTGAACTGGCACTTTTTTATTGGGATTGGCTCTTTTGCATGGAGCCCGAAAAAGTCGCAGAAATTAAACGAGTTTCAAAAATTCTGCGAAGTAAGACCACACATAATTTTGGGAATAGCCATGACAAGATGGTTGCGCGAGCTGGCTTGAGCAGTGGGATGTTTCCAAAATATTTTCCTTGGCTCAGGTTCTAGAAGTCTACAATTAAAGCCAAAAGAAATAGTCAATTTAATGAATAAACCAGAAATCAAAAGTTATTTTAATTGTATTCTTGAAATTATTAGAGACTTGAATACGGAATTTCAATCAGATCGAGACCAGAATCTACTTTAAAATCAACACAAGACACCAAAAATTGACTTTATTCATAAAAATGGAAGGGTTGGTAGTGATTCTAGATTATTTACATCTGCTAAACACGAATCTGTTTTCGGAAATGGTCCATCACGTCTAGATTTTTAGTAACTTTAGCTTAAAGCGCGTTAGCTGTTTAGGCGCGATTAGTTTGGAGTCCGATATTTTATTTTGACTCCCAATACCATTTTAAATACATGTCTGTCTAACAAGCTATAGAGTAAATTCAATGTTTATCTGGCAAATAGCTGCTATATAGGAGATGAGAAATCGTCCTATATTGAATATGTGAAAAAAGTATTTGGTCGTAAAGTGGAAAATTATTACAGATTGGAAACGTTATTTCTTTAAGTATACTCGTACAAGTCTTTTTGATAAGATCAAGATGTTATTTTAGTATTTTGACCTACAGACCAATTTTTATTCAGACTTCTTAAGACTTACGTTGTTTTACCGTTATATCTTTGTACCCACTTATTCGATTGTTTTGAAATTTGGACACAATATAGAATTAAGTCTGAGGAAGCCATTGGTATTAAAATCTCAATTTTAACAATTTGCCACAGTAACTAATTAATACCTGAAATATTTTTTGGGTTTTTTTTGTACGTTTAATAATACTCAAGAAATGAAATGAATGTATAATATAACGATTTTGTGAAAGATATTTTTTATTTTATTAAAGAAAAATATAACATGAATAGGTCTATAGGTAGGAGAATAGGTCTTTGGTAGGAATTTCAAGCCAATGCTATAGGTGCACAATTGTTGTTGTAAACAAGTGAGAAAGTCGGTCAAATCCGAGTAAAAATTGAAAATAAACTTGATCTGCCTGCAAGTATAAGAAATATATACCCCATACATGTCAAACCTCTATCTCTTACCATCTCTGAGATCTCTTCGTTCATACGGACGGACAGACGTACATGGCTATATCGACTCGGCTTTTGATGCTGATCAAGAATATATATACTTTATAGGGTCGGATATGATTCCTTCTGGCTGTTACATACTTTTGCACAGACTTAATATACTCTGTGTACCTTTGCTACAAAAGAGGTTTTCTTGCACTCATTCTTGTATTTGCGTCACTTACCAGAGTTTTCTTCTTTCTATTAATGGGCAGCAAAATGTTTTGAGCAGGTTTGTGCCTAAAAAAGTAAAACTTTTTAATGAAAGTGGTCCTGATTACACTTAAAGTCAGCAAGACTACACACAAAATAAGACGATGGTAAAATGGCAACACTGATCGTGATCAAACTTTGCGCGAAGTCTTTCAGTACAAATACGGTGTAGATTTGTCGAAATCTGCCGGATAATACGACTATAGCAAATAGCTGCAATAGGAACGATCCGACGAAAAACTAGTCTTAGTAAAAAATACCTTTTTTGTTTTCAATACAATCGTCCCCACACTTTGCATTTATTAGTTTTCTTTGCCTTTTCATAATTTCATCAAGGTTCTTGAAAATCTGACAAATTTATAGTATAGCTGCCATAGAAAAAACAATTTTGAAAGAAGTCTTAGCAAGAAAAACTTTTCTGAAATAAAAAGTGTAGATCCAATAATCAAAAAAATCGTGAAATGTGCAAAATTTTCGTAGGTCCTGATTATTTTGAAGATTGGATAAATGCCAATTTAAGACGCATCTATAAGAGGTGTAGACCAAAAACCGCGAAATTCGAAAAAATTTTCATTTGAATATTTTCGAAAGCGCAGGCGTTGGTAAATAAGAGGCGTAGATTAAACAGTCCAAAATATTTCGAAATTTGCCAATTACGGGACACAAAATCGAGAAATTTCTAAACTTCTCATTTGAGTTTAGAATAATAAAGACGCTAATATTATTATGAAGATTTGATGGACGGCAAGAGTAAACGGGTAAATAACGGAGGTGTGGAACAAATGATCAAAAAACTGGCGAAATTTCAAAAATTCTGAATGCCCGTTTGTATAAAAGTTTTTGCAGAAAAACAATTTTTATACTCTGTACCAAAGGTACACAACAGATTTTCAATATGGCCCGATTCAGATGACTATATCTTATGGCTGCCGATTGGTCGGAAAATGGGTTTTAGCGAGAAAAAACTTTTTGTTTTACATTTTATCGTTCACTCGGTGATTGTTAGTTTTAAATATGCTTTCAAACAGATTTGAAAAATTTTGTCGAAATCGGATGACAATAGGTCGGAAAAATGCGACTTATTATGAAAAATGTTTGATTTTAAGTACCTAAGATACCTAACCTCTGATATTAAAAAACCCGCATTTGCAAGGGCATCAAAACTTCGGCACAGACGAAGTTAGCTTAGCCTTCTCGTTTTCTTTGAATTTTCAAAAACCAAACGCTTAAAAAATCAACCTTTATAAATATATATGTATTTACACAACTGATTCACATTTCGTTTTCCTCGTTATAAATTGTGTAAATTATTGGAATTGAGTTTTAAGTACATTTTTGGAATATACCCACACGCATATATACATACTCCGACACTAGTGACAAATTATATGACGGACTATATGGCTATATATGTATGTGGATATGTCGGCTCTCCCCATCTGATTCCGAAAACTCTAATAAAAAATAAAAATTGAGAAATTTAAAAAATATATCTGCAGCAGTCTCTAGTTGCTAATGAATCTCGCCGCAGTAGGAGCAGGGCTGGCGCTGCACGGTGCGAGTCCTGCGCACACGATCGCGATTCAATGGCTGCTTGTTCAGACGGTCCATTTGGTCGCATATCTCTTCCATCAGTGTGCGGCTCTGCTGCACCGTTTTGTCCACATCTATATGTGATGCCTCCACGGCTACTTGCGGCTGATTACCGGCTGTGCGTACGTCCTCCAAATCCTGGCCTACATCATCAATATTACCCGCTAAAGGGAATTGCTGCATGCGTACCATTCTCTCCATCAAGTTGGAAGAGGGCTTCTTCGCGGGCAGCAACATCCATTGTCCCAGAAACAGTGGTGGCGTGATAACCACATTATGCTGTGGCTGTGGTGTGGCCAAGTGGCCCAAGGCTCCATGGTAAAGGCCAACGGGCAAAGCGCCGGGCGCAAACACACAACCCGCAGTGATGCCCTTGGGAAGATAGCGTTGCGGCAGGAAAACCGGCTTCTTGAAGTTGACGTCCGGCGGAAAGAGCTCCTCGGGCAGCTTAAAATCGGGACTCTCCTCGCTCATGGTGACATAGGCCACGGCCGGCACATGCGGATGCACCAACGTCGACAACACGGTCATAGACATCTTGGACAGATACGGCGCCGACAGTAGCAGCTTGCTCAGATCCGGCACATAGATGTTGTATTGTATGGGCCTTGGATTTTTGAGGAAGGCGGTCATGGCGGCCAATGCCGACGGCTGGTCAATTATATAGGCCAGCCTAACATCATTGCGCGCCAGACGGCCCTCGGTCTCGACCTGCTCGGCGGCACTGGTGAGCACAACTTGGGGCATCATGGGCCTGGACGGCTGTGGCTCAATCTCATGGCGGCGACGGCCCACAAACAGCGGCGGAGTCTGACCCTTCTGCTGGGGGGACATCAGTCCTATGGGATAAAATTTGCGCGGCAGCACACCGGCTCCAAATACTCCGCCCGCATCACAGCCCTGGGGCAAGAGCTGCGGCGGCAAGAAGGTGATCTTGTTGAGGGGCGCATGCAGGGGGAACAAGTCACGCGGTATCTCAAAACAGGGACACTTCTCCTGCTGCAGTTTTAGGGCAGCGGCTGCATCATGCAAATGCAACTGTGGTACCAGTGCGATCAGCACAATACGCTCCTGATAGTGCTTGGGCATGGCCAGCTGCGTAAGATTGGGCAAATATTTGGGCTTCATGTTGACCACGGATTCGGTCAAGAGGTGCTTGTGCTTGGAACATAAGCGCTGCTCCAAATGATGAGCACAGGGAACTTGTCCGGATGCAGCTGCTCCTAGTTTAGAAAGAAAAAATTAGTCAGGATTAGTGGGATTTGCGTAGACATACCGGCCAGCAACATTAGATTGTGCTCGGGTGAGTCCACTTTCAAGGAATGAGGGACCCGTGCGGTTATATTGTCAGCCGCTGCCACCGCAACTGCATCCTGGGCGGCCGTTTCCAGTCTCTGCATGGCTTCAATGTAGGCACTAGTACCGCCACCTTTACGAGCCATAGCCAAAAAGAATTTCAAATTGCTAAAACTGTTTTCTAATGCTTGGGATTTTGCTCCGAAATGTTGTTATTCATTCAAAGGTTCTGTAAATTTGAGTAAAAGCCCGAAGCTGACACAAGTTTCGAAATTCCAACTTCAGAGTTACCAAAAGAGTTACCAGACTGTCGCTCACTCACAGCCCATAAACGAAAACACATAGTGATCTAAGTTCAATATTTTAAAACATGAATTTTGTTGTTTTTAGAAGGACGACTTTGCACACTGGTTTTTTTGGCCAATATTAACTGGTTTTTAATATTTACATACTCTTATTAGATAAAAAAGAAAACGTATTCAAACATAGTGGCATCACTGTTTTGATGACGAACTGTTGAAGTCAGCTGTTTGTATGCCGCGTGTTTTTTGCAGTGTTGGTAAAACTACAATAAGTTTTGTGTGTTAAATGTATGGGAGTTTAATTGCGCCAGCTTTCTCTGAAGGTGTTTGCCTTTGCAAAGAGAGCTCCGTGTTTTGCCCTTTTCAAGGCAATGCATACCTTCGCCATCTTGGCGTCAGCCAACTTAACTAAACATGGACCCAAGCCGGATCCCCTCTGCTTGGAACTAGTTTCGGTTCAAAGAACCCCCTTAGTCAGTTTTTCCACAAATTATAAATCTGTCACAATATGGATTAAGGTTTTTAACGCTTTCTTCTCAACAAAAAAATGTCTTATTGTTTTACCAAAGTGTGTATCAGCAATCTTAGAGACCTTGAACCAAACTTTAAAACAAAACCTTAGGTTCGATAAGTAAATAAACCGGTTCGAGAACCGAACCTAAGAATTGCCAAGGGTTCGATTCCCAGTCAAGTCAAAAAAAGCGTTTTTTATACCCGTTACTCGTAGAGTTAAAGGGTATACTAAAGTCGTGCAAATGTATGTAACAGGCAGAATGAATCATTTCCGACCATATAAAGTATATATATTCTTGATCAGCATCAACAGCCGAGTCGATATAACCATGTCCGTCTGTCCGTCTGTCTGTATGAACACCTAGATCTCAGAGACTAGAAGAGCTAGAGCAACCAAATTTGAAATCTAGACTCCTATTGTCTGCACGCATTGAATAACTCCCACAATTTTTGAGATATCGATCGGTTTAAACCTTACATATATATTCGCAACATCTATAAGAACTGAAATTTTCATCAAGATCGGATGACAAATAGCCGAGTCAAAAAATGTTCCATACTTTTTGGCTGTCCCGCCTCAGACACACAGGAAGGCTATTAAACGTTTCTTTCCATGAGTAACGGGTATTTCGAAGTCGGTTAGAGCCTACTTTAACTTACGCTCTCGTTTTTTCTGAAAGAGTTAAATGATCCAAGTCGGGTGTAGCAAAGTGGGGCGTTGGTCGTTAATAGGCTAAACAGACTAAACAAACTACTGAACACATCTAAGTGGAAGTTGGAAGTAGCGATTCACACTGACAAAAATCTAACATCTTTAACATCTAAAATAAATTTTGAAGAACAATTAGTGGTTATTTTAACTGTTGCTCAAAAACAGCAGCTTTTAATTCGACATCCTTTCACTTCAATCGAAGAATTGTTAGCTAGTCAAAAACCAAGCGACTGAAGCTCATTTCTCGTTCGACTCTTGTGCGAAGCACATTAGAAATTCTATTAATTTTCTTTATTTCAATTTATTTATTTGTACGAGCTTGACACATATTAGTGTTTGGATGTTTTTGCTTTTTTTGGATTTTTTGAATTTTGTTGTGTTGTATACGAATGTTTGGATTCTAAGTCGTCTAACTATCTATTTATCTATCTACAATATGTTGTCGTAAGCTTTATAAAAATAGCCTGCGTTCCAACTAGTGTTGTTTCACACTTGATTGGTTTTTCTTTCATTTTTTTAATTTTTAAAATAGTTTAACGAAATATAAGATTAGATGTTTTTTGTTGGAAGTTATTATATATGTTTTCTTTGCTTATTCATAATTCCACCAAGCTTGATGTAAATCGGACAACTATGTATTGTAGCTGCCATAGACAGAACGGTCTGTCCATCTGTATGAACGCATAGATCTCAAAGATGGTAAGAGATAGAGGTTTGACATGTATGGGACATCTACTTCTTATACTTGTAGGCAGTTGACTGCGCAGTCAGTCGGTCTGATGGGTTTGGGCCATGCGCACGTCGGCGGCTAAAAGGAGGCTTGCCTGTATCAAGGCATGTGTTCTTTACGCCATTTTGTTGAAAATACAAGCAATGCTGAAAAATGGACGTAGACCAACCAATTAAGTAGAAGTCATGATTTCATTCGCCATTTTGTTAAATACAAATTAAAATATTTTTCGTAATTTTCCAAATGAAAATTGGAAATTTGACTGTCTTGCCGCACTTAAACCCAATTTTCGCGGGAACACCCCAACCGATTTGGATAAAATTTGAAATTGAAAGATTTATTTTAAAACATTTTACTTGTCAACGAATTTAATTGATTTCCTGTTTTAATCAGGTTCAGGCTCAAGTGGCTTAAATTTCTTACTAAATTGTTTTTAAAAAAAATGTGTCTAGTAAAAGTGAGAAAATAAATACTTCACCGACAGCTGGCCAGCGACTGAAAAGCTATTTGCTCTAGTGGCACAAGCCACGACTTGTGTCGATGTGAATAGCGAAATGTTTTCGCTGGTCTATAATTTGTGGTACCTTTGGTACAGAGTATAAAAATGCATTTTCTTCAAGGACAAAATTCATATAATATAAGTTTTTTTTGAAACCTGGAACCAGTTATAAAAATGTTCAATAAAATGTATGAAAAACTTTGCCTTGCTTAGCGGCATTTTACTTAAAAGCCATATTTTTCGGTGCCATGGCATTCCGATGGGTGTGAGCGGAAATATTCAGCGGTGTCACAGAAATCTCTAGAGATTTCATCTTCGGTTGGTTTGCAAATCGCTCGAAAAATTCGTCGGTGTCACAGAACTTCAAGAGATTTCATTTTCTTATTTGAAAATCTAGTTAGATCAGAAGCTGTTCCAATTGATCTATCATCACTAAAAACAGGGCTGCATCTCTCGCAAAAAAACTTCGCTTTTTTTTAGTTAAGGGGTAATTTGATGTTCTAGTGATATTTATTGATTGTGTTATATGTTTTATGATGCATTTTTAAATTAGTATTCGAATTTATATATATTCAATTCATATTCTCTAGAAATAAAATGCGAAGTTTCAAAATGTGTTCGCGCCACTCATGAAGTGTAACTTGCCAGCCCTTAGACAGCTGGTTTTTACATAGATGGCGACCAAGCTGTAGATGGCGCCACTTGAGGTGACTGCTATTGACAAATACGAAAGACTTTGGTTGGATTTGCGAATAATTATTAAAACGCAAATTGCAATGTTTAAACTAATTAAATAATTTATTCATTTGATGCAACATATCCAGAAAAATAATGTTTACATTTCCAAAACTATTTCTAGTTTTTGTCAAAATTGTTTGGGTAAATCTCCTGACAAAACACGAGAGATTTGAAACCAACCGAAAGAGATTTCTGTGACACCGAGAATTGGGTTTGGGTTGGAATTTGGTTGGAAGAGATTTCTGTGACACCGCTGATTAGTTTTTCTGAGTACTAGACTGGCCCTTAGGAATATTTTGTTTTTTGTTTTCAAAGCGCCGCACAGTGGGAGATTTCGTATATTTAGGTGAAATTAATTCAAATTTTAAGAGCGGTATCCACGGGTCGCGAAAAATTTCTTGTGGAAAAGTTGACGCAGATGCGCTGCTCTGGCGCTGTTAAATATGCCCGCGAACTTACAAACAACTACGCCTGGCAGGAATATGAATATAACATAATTAATGTGCTATTTTAATATATTTTTATTATTAATTGAAATAAATAATAAAATAAATAAATGCAGTTCGAGGTAGTCCCGAGCAGCGGCATTTAACTAACACCTCGCACTTGGCTGCCTTGGCAAGGATTTCGTTCATCTCGATTGGAAAGTAATTAGCGCATTTCTGGCGATTTGCCTCCGTAAAGTTGGTTAGGTCAGCACGATGATCTTCTGGATGTACTGCTGTAGCATGTGTGACTTGGCGGCGTATATATAGCCGCTGAACTCGAAAATGGTATTGGGCAGCGGTCCCTGGGTGGCCACATAGCACTTGGCCACGTAGTCGGGGCCCTGTCAGGGAAACGTTAAGAAATGGAAGTGATTTATAAAGTTGAAGTTTGGTTCGCCCATTTCTTACCTTGATATAATTGGCATTGATGTAGGGCACATCCTCGTTGCCCGATCCGCTTTTGCTCGGGCTCCTTCAGGGGGTCAATTGTGGCTGCACTATCCGCTAAACTACCTCTTGACAGTATCTGTACCAAAGGTACACAGAGTATATTAAGTTTGTGCAAAAGTATGTAACAGGGAGAAGGAATCATTTCCGACCCCATAAAGTATATATATTCTTGATCAGCATTAACGGCCGAGTCGATAAATATAGCCATGTCCGTCTGTCTGTCTGTCCGTCTGTCCGTCCGTCCGTATGAACGAAGAGATCTTAGAGATGGTAAGAGATAGAGGTTTGACATGTATGAGACATATATTTCTTATACTTGCAGGCAGATCAAGTTTATTTTCAATTTTTGCCACGCCCCCTCGCGTCCCCGCAATTTGAAAAAAAGTCATATCTCCCACAGTTTTGATGATAGATTGTTCGTTCCTCCGCGAGGAGATATGACGCTGTTTTCTGTCGGAGATATGTCGTTTCAAAACGATATATCTCCGCGCGGAGATATGACGCTTTTTTTCTGTCGGAGATATGTCGTTTTAAAACGTCATATCTCCGCCGCACAGTGGCCGGTTTCGCTAATTTAGCGTTGCAAAATTCGTAACTTTAGAACGGAAGGAGATACTTGAAAAATTCCAAAGGGAAGGTGATAGTAAATTTCAGTAGCTTTAAAATAAGCTTAAGCTTTATTATTATAGGTCAACTGGGTGACTTAGGATCGGCTGCCAAAGTGCAAAGTTAAATACACTGAAAAGGTTGCAAGTATTAGGCAAAACATTTCAACCTTTTTATAAAACGATTTAGTAAACATGTAGTTGTAAAACTACTTAAAATTAAATAAATATTTTTACTAATTAAAAGTTAACTTTTTATTAAATTTGGTTAATTGTAATCGGAATTTTCCAATTGGTATTTCCGTTTGGTTTTAATATGTTCCCAAACGCGACATTTGAAACCAAAAAAAAAACAAAATTTATCAGTTTTAAAAATTGTTCAACTTTGAACCACTGTAAACACCAAAATAATTGACCAAATTCAATAAACTAAAGTTTTTTGGGCTATCTGGGGATCCCTTTATTTAATTAAATTAATGCGGTCAAAAAAATCCAAGCTAAATCGGCCAAACCGGACACTGTGCGCAGCTCAGATTCTTTAAAAATGCGAAACGAAAACAGGAAAATACGACGAAAGAAAATATACAAAAATTTTGGTTTGCTAGACAAATTTAGTTGTATTCCCGTTGCCCAGAAATACATACGCACAAGCAAATGTAAATATGTAAATTGTACAATGAACATACATACATACATAATAATTTCTCTCTACCTTCTTTTGCCTTTTGCCACCAGATTTGTGAAACAGTGGGTAATGATAAATTTGTCAAATGCTTAATGCTTTGCCAACATTTGTAAAATTTTGTTTTGTCAAAATATTATGTTGATTGGTGCCGAAGAGACCACCCTAAAAAGATTAATTTTTGCCGCTTCAAATGTTTATGACTCATTAGCCATGTTCAGCAGAACTACTTGCTCCCTGATCAAGTATAAATTTGCAAAATCTTCCTACTGAACTCGAGTGATGCGGTATAATGATAGCCAATTTAGGGTATCATGATACAGGAGCATGTATCAAAGAAATAGTACGCTACTTTAAAGTGATACTGCTCCCTCCAACAGCAGAAACTATTCGATGCATAATTTTTTTCTGATACATGCTCAAGGATCAATTATTCTGCTGAACACGCCCATTATGTGGAATATGAGATATGCTCAGTGTAATGAGTCTAACATATTATAATTTGAGTTATCCACATGATTTCTTTTTCCTAATAATCTGCAAGCTTCAACGATTTTTTTGACGTAAAGGTTCTTTAGGTTAAGCCCACAAAATAGGGCGTAATTAAATCGGTAAGCTCAAACTTTAGATTTTTTGATTAAAATTTACGATTTTTACAAGAAAATTAAAAAAATATATGTAACTGGCTTAAATATATTTTAAAATACTTATTCTAATAATTTGAAGCAAAAAAAATGTTATTAAAAAAAAAAAAATTATTTTTTATAATATAAGATATAAAACAAGAAAGAAAGTCGGTCAAGCCCGACTATAACATACTCTGTACCCTTACACTCGCATTTGCTCAGGAGTCAAACGGCCAGTTAACACCCCGCGCACAACGCGGTGCGCTCTCTAAGTTTCTCTCTCTCTCTCTCTTTCTCCCTCGCACTAAGATTGCCTGTGTTGAACGGTTAGGGTATGTTGCTGTGGTTGTTGGTGGGGGGGTGGGTGTAGTTAACTGGCCGTTTTTTGCCCATAACTTGAGTATCGTTCATCCGATCTTTATCATTTCTTCAGCAATCGATAAATCATTTTGTTTACAAGGTATCTCTAGAAGGGAACGAACGACTATCTCCAAAACTGTAGGAGATATGAAGTTTTTTCCAAATTGCGGGGGCGGGAGGGGGCGTGGCAAAAATTGAAAATAAACTTGATCTGCCTGCAAGTATAAGAAATATATGTCCCATACATGTCAAACCTCTATCTCTTACCATCTCTGAGATCTCTTCGTTCATACGGACGGACAGACAGACAGACGGACAGATGGACATGGCTATATCGACTCGGCTGTTGATGCTGATCAAGAATATATATACTTTATAGGGTCGGAAACGATTCCTTCTCCCTGTTACATACTTTTGCACAAACTTAATATACTCTATGTACCTTCGGTACAGAGTATAAAAATAAAAGAAATAATTTTCGACACATGCGCTGGAACACAAGGAAAGCTGCAGCTGCACTTTTCAGCATGTTATAAGCTTCATAAGATCCCAAAATTTCATAATTAATTTAATTAAAAAAATTAATTATTGAAAATAAGGGAAAAATAGAAGATACAAAAAAATTGTTAAATAAATAAAATTAAATATTTTTTTCCTAATTTAGAAATTAGTATTCCAAATTCATCTTTTAAAACAGGGAAAAAATATTAAGTCTCTGTGTTTAGTGCTTTTTCAGAGACATGCATTTATCTTTTCCCTTTTAGGCACTTTTATTTTCATTTTATCAAAAGTTGAAAAATTGTAAAATTATTGCATAAACGTAATTAAATAGCTTGATCAATTCCTAGTTAAAGTGTATCAATAGAATTGCCAAATTCAACAACTCGATATTTGATTTTCGCAAGGAGTTTTTGGAAAACGAGCTACTGTGCGGCGGAGATATGACGCTTTCAAACGTCATAGCTCCGCGTGGAGATATGACGCTTTCAAACGTCATAGCTCCGCCGTTGATCACAGCGGAGATATGACGCTTTCGAACGACATATCTCCGACAGAAAAACAGCGTCATATCTCCGCGCGGAGATATGTCGTTTTGAAACGTCATAGCTCCGCTCGGAGATATGTCGTTTGAAAACGACATACCTCCGCGCGGAGATATCACGCTTTAATTCTGTCGGAGATATGACGTCGGAGCTATGTCGTTACCCATTATATTTTGCCAAAGGCCTATTCCATGTTTGGCTTTGTCAAGCGCAATGCCAACCAATTTAAGGATCCTTATACTAGGTTGAGCCTTTACTCTGCATTTGTGCGTTCCAAGTTGGAGTATGCATCATTTATTTGGAATCCCTCTAGTGCAGTTCATATAAAGAGGTTTGAAAGGGTGCAGAAAAATTTCTGAAATTCGCGCTCCTTCCGCTCAATTTGTCTGATCCTTTGCCCCCTAATTTTAGTAGATGAGCCTTGGTGCATCTCTCCACCCTAGAAGAAAGAAGAACTATTGCGTCTTTATTGTTTTTAACCGCCATGCAGCCAAAAGCATTGATTATCCTACCTTGTTAGGGAAGACACATTTAAATGTACCAGGCAGAAATCTTAGAACCTTCCAACCCTTTTCCAACCAATTTTACCGAACAAATTATTCCCTTAATGAACCTATATCTAGGGCTCTTAAAAACTTTAACTCCTTACCCGTTGGCATGCGATTTGAACTCGACTCCAATAAATCGGCAATCAAAATTTTGTTAGCTGAATACTTTTTTGCTTTTAGTAACTAATTTTAGTTATATAATTTAAGTCAAAAAATAGAGTAGCCAGTTAAGAGCCAGTTCAATTGGCGAATAAATAAATAAATTAATAACGTGTATAACGCGTACAGCTCGTGAGCAAATGCGAACGGCTGCATTAAGGGTAGAGAGTATGTTATAGTCGGGCTTGACCGACTTTCTTCCTTGTTAATTACAATTTTTGGGAAAATATGTGCAAAAAGAAAAACCAAAACGTGCTGATTTATCATTTTATTTGTTCTTTTGTGCTTGAATTGCGCCGATCGGCCCCAAATTTTTTATGGTTTCATTTGAGAAACCATTGGCCGCCGCTTTGAAATTTACTTTTAAGGGCCAGTCTATAACACAATCAAGTCAATCAATACGTATACTCAAACGTTACGGCTCGTCTTCTTCATCTACATTCATCCACTCAACCTTGCGGGACGGCACATAGGGAGCGCTTTTAACATCCTCATATAGACCAGTATGGCGTCGAACTCTTTCCTTCAGGCGACGCTGCGTGTTCGAAAGTTGACGATTTAAACTACTGGGAGTGTCATACCGCGTGTATTCCAATCCTTCTTGACGTTCCACACGCTGACGAGCGGCCTCTGCTTGAACGAAAAAGGGTTGCTTATCCTCCTCCGTCATATGTTGCCAGATTACGCTGGCTGTCTGGCGCATGGCCATCGTCTCGCGCAAGCTCACATACGTTTCACTATCGCAAAGTTCATCACCATCCACCTGGGCATATCGAAAGGAACTGAAATAGTTCTCAAACGGAATCACCGAGTGACCCATCTGGCACTCCCGTTTCCGCTGAAATTCCAGTGTGCTGGGTGTGAAGTGCACACGTCGTTTCCGCGCATTCTGGTTGCGTGCTGCAATCGAACGACGACGACGCCACAGACCACCATGTCTATTGAAGTTTAGTAAGTCGCCCAAATAGCACAAACCTGACGATAACCATTGACACATTGTATCGCGTTTACGTACTTATAAAAGAATCCAAATCAGTTAAAAAAAAAAAAAAACAGGCTAAAAACACAAAATTTTGCTAAGAGAGATTTTAGACCAACAATTTTTGAGTTTCGGAAATTAATCGTTGAGTTGGATTTCAGCTTGTAAACTGAGAAATGTAGCTGATAGAAATTGTTAGGTCGGGAAATGAAAAGGCAGCGACTACTTTGGCGTAAATTAAAAAAATAAAATTCATGACAGTGCACTATAGGAAATTGTCCCAATTTAAGGTATAAACCCCTTTTTATACCCTTGTAGAGGGTATATTAAAATGGTCGCGATGTTTGTAGCGCATAGAAGGAAGCATCTCCGACCACATAAAGTATATATATTCTTGATCAGCATGACGTGCTGAGTTGATATAGCCATGTCCGTCTGTCAGTCCGTCTGTCTGTTTCTATGCTATCTCATCCGTCAGTTTTAAGGCTATCTTAACCAAACTTTGCAGTCTTTTGGTACAAATAGGCTGCACATTTGTCGGAACTGGCCAGATCGGATGACTATTGCATATAGCTGCCATAGGTTGAAAATGTTGTTTTAGTGAGAAATTCTTTTTTTGTCTTCAACGCAAACGTTCCCAAACCTCGTTTTTATAAGTGTTCTATGCTTTCACACAATTCCACCAAATTTGATGGGACAACTATATAGTATAGCTGCCATAGAAATTGGGTATAGAAAATGTATATAGGAGGCCTTGTCTAAAATATGTACATTTGGCCGAATGTACATATTTGTGTCAGTGGAATCAGGCTACTAGTTTATATAAATCATACAAGAAACAAGGGTATAAAAACTTCGGTCGAGCCGTTAGCTATCCTCTATTTTGCAAAACTAAAATTTTTTTTGTCATTAGTTTACAATTACACTTATCTGGAAAGCTGAATGCCACAAATGCACAACAAACATTTTTATCGCAGAAAATAAGAATGCGATTTTTCCACTATGTATCGCTTTACTCTAGCGATATCGTATTGCAATCGCATTCTCATCTCCCTTCGGGAAGAAGTGTGCCACTCTGCGACACATCTGGGAGGAAAGATATCGTTTCTTCTGGGATATAGGAAAAATTCTCTTCTCAGGTATAAGAAAGCGGTTCATTCTGGGGATAAGAAAAAGTGTCTTCTTAAGCGTAGTACGCAGACGCTGACAATTTTTGCGGAGCCCATCTAATTACATAGCTCAGGAAATCCGCTCACGAAAATTCTCAGAGCGCATTGTCAGAGCGAGTACGGAGCAACCAACAATTAGCTATGACAATTTGCGTGGACCTGCCAACTCGTTTTTTTGAAAACAGCTGATAAATTGGCGAAGGGGGGTCTGGAAATTATGAAACTTGTTTGATAATTGTCAGATTTCGTGACCGCAATTAAAAAAATGGATGCAAATAAAACAAAAAAAACATACAAAAGTCATTTGGAGAATTTTACGGAGGACGGACAAGCGGCGTTTATCAAAGCGGTCGAGTCTCAATCCATTTTATGGGATTTGACTAACAAAAAGCATTTCGATACCAGCAGCTGCATCACTTGTGGCGGAGAATCCTTCTCTGTATGCTTCTCCCGGCATGCCATTTGCCCAATGTATGCATTTCACCCAAGTCTATAGACGTCCGAACTGCATGATGTTGGCATTTTTTAAAAGTTTGATATATATAAAGCTTAATTTTCAGGCTTCAGTCACTTAGCTTTGAAACTAACGTCGTGGCAAAGCTTTGTTTAAGGGCATATTTTTATTTGTTTATAACTTCAAAAATTAATATCTGTTAAACTATAAAAGTCTCCATCTTTTTGAAAGCACCGTAATTTAAGTTATGCTTAGGGCAATATTTTGTATATCCTTAGAAGCTATAGCATGATGGGAAACACTGAGAAAAAATTATATATAAGCTTTAGCAACAATTACTTAATATTATAAAATAATTTAAAAAGTTATTAAATTTGGATTTTGATAGATACAGCAAAATACTCTTCAGCAATATCAATTCGAGACCTGTCCGATAAACCAAACCTGAGAAATCAAGTTTTTAAAAAACGCTTTTATTCCATTTTTCCGTTTTGACGATTTTTGAAATTGTTTATAAAATTAACTTAGGCTGGAATGACACTTTCAATTTTTAGGGACAATTTTAGTCACAATTTTCCGTCTATGAGGAAAAGTTGTGGGTGTACGCGAATCAAAATATGCTTGAATTGGCCGCAAAATGTTTTTTAAGAGGTTGAGATGATACACAGCATCGTTTTTTGTCCATTAACGAAAAATTGCGACAATAATTGTCATTCCAGCCAATGAAAAAAGAATCGCATTAATGTCTTCAAGGCGATTTTTTAGGATATATCTCCAATATACCGATTGGATGAAAAAAAAGCGATACCATATATCGATCATTTATCCCTTGTATGTTAAAAATGCGATACCATATGTATTTTGTTCGTATAATCGCCAAATTATCACTAAACTCTCCCCCTAAACTATCGCCAAATTTTCTTTTTGCATAGAGAAAGATAAGAAACACGACAAAATGTTTGCAGGGATGTTGATGTAACCTAATCCTGTTATAACAGCGGCTGTTAAAGTTAGCTTATGCCAACGAATGATTATTGAAAACTAAGAGCATACTTTCCTGCTGCGATTTACAATTGCTAAAAATTTAATTCAACAATAGTTTAGAGCAACTATTTTTGAAGCAATCTAATCATTATGTTATGTTCTATAAGTTATAACCAGGGCTTAATACAGGAACCTCGAACCGAAATAAACCGTTTCAATTCACGTACCGGAACCGTAACCGATACTATTTTTTTTTTGAATAAGTCCATAGCTCTGGAACTGTTCGATTTCCCATTTGCAGCTTAATACAGTTAAGTCCTGGACACAAGACCAAATTGTGAGAAAACGAGAAGGTCAAGCTAACTTCGTCTGTGCCGAAGTTTTTATATACCCTTGCAAATGCTGTTTTTGAAATGTCAGAGTTTAAGAACGCTTACATAAAAATCTAAAAAAATTTTAACTAAAACTCATTTTCCGACAGATAAACATCGGATTTCGACCAAATTTTGCGAATCTTTTTGAAAACATATCAAATTAACAATCGCGGAGATTAAGAAAGATAAAATTGAAAACAGAAAAGTTTTTCTCACTAAGACTCATTTTCTGACCGATCGGTTCTAATGCAACCATAAGATATAGTCTCCAGATGTCGATCAACTTTTTCAAATTAGTTTGAAAGCGTTGAATATTAAGAATCACCGACTTTAAGAACGATTTACTTGAAAACAAACAGGTTTTTTTCACTAAGACCCATTTTCCGACCGATCGGTCCTATGGCAGCTATAAGATATAGTCATCCGATTTTGACAAAAATTTTCAAATCTGTTTGAAAGCATATAATATTTATTATCGCCGAGTTTTATGACGCTAGCATTAAAAACAAAAAAGTTTTTCTCACTAAGACCCATTTTCCGACCTATTGTTCCTATGACAGCTATAAGATATAGTCATCCGATCTTGACCAAAATTTGCAAATCTGTTTGAAAGCATATAATATTAACAATGGCCGAGTTTAAGGCCGCTAACATTGAAAACAAAAAAGTTTTTCTCACTAAGACCCATTTTTTGACCGATGGTTCCTATGGCAGCTATAAGATATAGTCATCCGATCCGGTCGGTTCCGACATATTAGCAGCGTGCAGTAAAAAGAAGACTCTGTGCAAAATTTCAGCTCGATAGCTTTAAAACTGAGAGACTAGTTTGCGTAGAAACAGACGGACAGACAGACGGACAGACAGACAGACAGACGGACGGACAAAGATCAATCGACTCAGCTCGTCGCCCTGATCAAGAATATATATAGTTTATGGGGTCGGAAATGAATATTTCTATGCGTTGCAAACTTCTGGGCAAAATTATAATACCCTTTGCAAGGGTATAAAAATGAAGAAAAATAAAACGTCCCTTTCGCGGCAATTAATTTTTGTTTACTCATTTCCGCACTTTGGAAATCAAAAAAAACTTAAACAATTTTTAAGTGTAAGTAGTTTGAAAGTTTGGAATCGGATGTAAATTTACAGATTTTTAAAATATTTTTTTTACCAATGGCTTTGGATAGCAAGCAATTGAAAATAATTAAATTTTTTTAATAGCAAAATTTTAAAATCATTTTTTCCCGCGAGTTAAGCATATTTCGGCAAAATGATGAAAATACGTATATACTATTTTACAACAAAGAATACGAAAAAAATTATTTCGAGCAAAAAAAAAGTTGAGTGTCCGATTTTTCATGGAATCACCCATATATTAGAGCCCTGCATGAAGCCCTATCGTGTGACTTCTTTTATCTACTGATGGAGTATATACAGCGCCAGTGCCAACACGCCAAATGCCAACAGATCGGGCTTATTTCTTTATAAAGATCTAATGCTACTCGCATACGCCGATGATATTGACATTATCGGCAAAAACGAACGGGCAGTAAGTAGGGCGTTTTCAGAGATTGAGAAGCAGTCTAAACTGCTGGGCTTAGCGGTAAACGAGGACAAGACGAAATACCGACGACGTAGTCGATTGTCCAAGACGCGTATACTTCTTGTCCGTGGATACTAGGACAAGAAGTCTACGCGTCTTGGACAATTTGTTACAATGGAGGAGTACAACTTGGAGGTTGTAGAGGATTTTGTCTACCTCGGTACGACAACAACATCAGCCTGGAGATCCGAAGAAGAATTACTCTTGGAAACCGATGCTACTACGGGCTCAGTAGGGAGTTCAAGAGCAGAGCCTTTTCTCGAAGAACAAAAATAGCGCTATACAAGTCGCTCATCATCCCAGTCCTGCAACAGTGCAGAAGCATAGACAATGACAGCAGCGGATGAGGAGGCAATTGGCGTGTTTGAGCGAAAAATCCTTCGGAGGATCTATGGACCTTTAAAAGTTGGCGATGGATACCGCATTCGAATGAATCACGAACTGTCTGAGCTCTATAAGGACATCAGTCTAGTCAAGCGCATAAAGCAACAGCGGCTGCGCTGGTTTGGACATGTAATCCGGATGGATGAAGAAGCTCCAGTAAAAAAGACGTACAAAGCGAAGGCGGCTGACTTTGGAGGACAAGGCAGGAGGGGTCGCCCACCTCTAAGATGGGATGATCAAGTGTGGAAAGACATTTCCAACCTTGGTGTGAACAACTGGTGCCAGCTCGCACAATGCAGAAGCGAGTGGAGGGCATTCATAGCAGAGGCCGAGACCGTCAAGCGGTTGTGATGCAACATCGGGCCAATAAAGAAGAAGAAGAAGCATGAAGGAAGTCAAAGTGCTCTTTGATTCATGTTTTAAAAAAAAGGTTCAAGTAAAACAATTCAAAAATTGTTTTGGTTCGAGATAGTCAGCTCAAATTCCCAGTGACTAAAACAGATCAATCTCAAATAGATAAAGCTCATGTGGTAGAACTGCAAAACTTTTTTTTATTTATTTATTTTTTAGACAAGAAGTCGATATTATCGATAATATCGTAATATATCTACTTGCCATTTAATGAATGAAAATAAGTAACAATTTCATAAGATTAATTAATTAGAGCTTACAGACTCAAAATGTTCTTTTTTTGTGAGTGATATAAATTTAACGATTTCTTTACATTAATTAATGAGATCTTCAGACCTCAATTATTTATGTAGGAATAATATAAACTTAAATTATGATGTCTTTTCATTAATTATTGAGAACTTTTAATATCAAATAAATATAATAAATATAAATAACAGCATGTCTACTTTTTTGGCTTTAAAGGAAGCTTCCAGCTTTGCCAGCATCAGCATGTTGCTGTTGATGTGGCAGGCACGCAAAGAAAACGTGTGCCATAAGATTTTAAAGGGGTATCGGTTGGGAAGCACTAAATGTTCCATAGAATGGGCTTATATATATGTAGTATAATTATAAAATTTACGCATAATTATGATAACATCTGATCGGTTGTTTCTAGTCTTTGTAGTTATATTCTGATCCATGAACTGTAACAGTGGTCCAAACGAAGCAGCTTTTCAAAAGGAGTTGGCGGCTCTGTATTTGTATGTAATTGTCCGTAAAACTAAGCCCTTCCCTCTTAAATCTGGGGTCCCAATTTGGGAATGGTGCGCTTCTCATACGTCGGTCTTTATTAATTTTTTATCGCTCCAGTTTGGCATAAGAAGGCTTCCTGACCCTCAGCAGTATTTCTGGTCACAGTTATATATGTCTAGACATCGGATTTTATGTACTTTTTTAAATGAAGGTTGATTGAGGTGAAAATTTGGATTTATACTAATTAAATAACCCACTTTCCATTGGAAACTGCATATTCAATATATTTTATATATGCAAAATATGTTAACAAATATGTAAAATATGCAAACAAATATGCAAAATGTGCAATAAATATGTAAAATGTGTAATTGTATAAAAAATTTATAAAAATTTAGAAATTTGCAAAAATTCTTTTTCTTGAGCTTAGATTATTAATAAAAATACATAGATGGCATATATAGACGGTTAAACGGGAGTTGTAGACCGAGCAAATGAAAGGTGTGCCTTGAAAGTTCAAAAATATTGGGAAATTTCTAAGTTGTTCATTAATTTCAGATTTTTATGAAGATTTTATGGACGGCTAGAGTACACAGGTAAATAAAGATGTGGAACAAATGGTCAAAAAAATCGCGAAATTTCAAAAATTCTCATTTGAATTTAGATTATCGTAAAGAAGGGTAAACCGGCGGGTAAATAGGAGGAGTAGACCAAATGGTCACGGAAATCGCGAAATTTGCAAAATTTTTTAACGACCTAAAATAATTATGAAGGTTGGATAGATGGCAATTGAAGACGCGTATATTAGAGGCTTAGACCAAAAACCGCGAAGTATGTACGTCAAATTTTCATTTGACTATTTACGAAAGCGCAGCAAATTTTATAAGCGCTCGGAAACTCCAGAATTATATATTAATCCCTTCCTGTCATGTGGATGCTGAGAATATACCTCTCCCGCACAACTACATTGTGAACTTTGGGTCTAGGGATATTTCCGTCCCGCGCCCATTTCTAGTAAATATATGAGGATTGTGCATTTCACAGAAATTCCGAAATTTAAAGCGACAATATTTTTTTTATAAAAATTCCACACCTTGTTGACGCAACTTGACCTCATGGCAGTCATTCTTCAATTAATATTCAATTCAAATTTGGTTTCCCTCTTTTTACCCACCCCCGCTTCCCACGCACCCTCCACTTTTCACATTCCTGCCTGACGTTATTATTTGTGCAGTCGTCGGCATATGAGACTATTTTAACCTCTGGTAGAGGTGTTGGTAGGTTGTCTATATAGAGGTTGAACAGCAGTGGTGAGAGTACTCCTTCCTGGGGTACTCCTTGTTTGAGCTTTCTGCTACCGGATGTTGATCCTCGAAATTATACATGCGACTGCCTTCCAAACAGGTAGTTCAACAGCCACCTTTTGATGGTGACGGATTTCGATCAACCAAAAAATGTGTAGCGCTTACAAAAATCCGGCTCGAAGGACCAAAAAATTTATAGAACTTTGTTTGTTTCGCGTTTGATTATTGTCTTTAATTAGGTCACCAAGTAGTTACAATTTTTAATTAAAAACCACCGAATCCGTTGTCCTCAGCCACGGAAAACGCTTAACACTGCACGGACCTACCAATCCTTCAATTAGATCCGGCTCGAAGGACCAAAAAATGTATAAACTTACACCCAGCGCCACAAAAAAAGCCGCACCTCGAAAATTTATGAATTTTTGCCATCACTATGCGGGGATTTCCCTAAATGCCGTTCTATGCTCATACTTTTTTTTTGTGGGGTTCCCTTAAATATTCTTCACATAGATTCGTCATTTCAAGAGCTCAGTTGTCAAAATAGCTTTTTCTAGAATTTTATTTTTGAAGACACCTTTAAAAGTATGCCTAAAGGAAAGCAGTTCAGTATTCGGGAGAAGGAGAGAATTATATTATTATCTGAACAAAATGTACCAAATCGTCAAATAGCAGCTCAGACAGGTTGTAATGAAAGTTCAGTGAGACAGGTGAAGTGGAAAGGAAGCAAGGATCGGGAATGAAAAAATGCACCACAGCACGAGAAGATCGTATTATCATGAAAACGAGCCTGCAGGATCGCTTTCAAAATGAAGCTGAGATAGCATCTGAGGTACGGCAACAATTGGCAAAGGATGCTTCGACCCGAACAATTCAACGTCGTTTAAATGAAGTGGGTTTAATGGCAAGGACACCTGCAAAAAAGCCACTCCTAAATAAAAGAATGAAGGAAAATCGGCTAAACTGGGCCAAGGAAAAAAACAATTGGAGTGATTCCGAATGGTCACGAGTCCTATTTTCGGATGAGTCCAAATTCAATCTCATTGGACCCGATGGCACTTGCAAGGTGCGCCGTAGAAAGGGCGAACGATATTTGGAAAATTGCTGTGTGGGAACCGTTAAGCATTCATCATACATTATGATATGGGGATGCATATCTAAATATAAAACTGAATCAATTTTAATGATTCAGGGTATGGTGAACGCGGAAAAATATAAAGATATAATTTTAAGTGGAGTTGTGCCTAGCATTGAGGCAATAAGTGAGAAAGAAGAAGATCCTATTTTTCAAGATGATTCTGCACCTAGCCATCGGGCTCGATCTGTAGGTAATTCAGTGAGCTTTTGTTATTAAAAAACAACTTAATCAATTAATTTTGACCTTCTTCTTAACGAAGATAACAATTTTGAAGGAAGAATTGGGCATTGAGTTCCTAAATTGGCCCGGAAACAGCCCTGACCTCAACCCAATAGAGAATGTCTGGGCCCTTATGGCTGCGAAAGTAAAAAAAAGGAAGGCTAAAACCATGGTAGAATTGAAGGATGTGATAGAAAAAGTATGGTTCGAGGATATCACTGAGGAATATTTAAGCGCTTTGTACAATTCGATGACCAATAGGGTAAAATGTGTAATTAAAGCAAAAGGGTTAATCAAAGCAAAGTTAACATTAATTTAATACAAAATATATATTAGATTATAGCAAATTAAGTATACTTTTGGAAAAAAATCATTATTTGTTGAGTATATGCACTATTATAATTATTATAATTTGTTTTTCTTAAAGTTGTCATAATTATGAAAACTCACCAAAATTAATATGGGTCTGGAAAAAAACCTTTTTCTAAAAAACTAACATTCATAAAATAAAAATTGCTATGCACTTTTATTTAAAAATATTCCATTAATCAGTAAAAAAAAAATAATTGGGCAATTCGGAAAACATTTATAGAAACCCCAAGCAAGAAAACATACAAGTATGTCAATATTTAGACTGCGGCTTTTTTTGTGGCGCTAGGTGTAGAAAGTGTCATCACCAATAAACTGTTGATTTGAATTTAAAAAGTAGGCGCAATTTTGTTTAAAATATAAAATAGTCAAAAAAAGCTGTCTATTTAGCTCTGCTGATAATTCAGGGCGTTGACAATGCGTTCGCCCAGGGTAATTGCTTTCCTGCCGGGTATGTCTTTTTTTGGGTAAATATTGCAAAAACTCCCCGTGAGTTGAAAGTTAAAATGAAATCAAACAGCTGTTTTTGTCAACGTGGCATTGCGAATATCAAAATGATGATGATTTGTCAATGGAAACAGCATCATTTTTAGAAATGAAAATGATAAGAAATGAAGCCAGTGGAAATAGGCTATAAGTTAGATGCGTGTGTATGAATATAAAAATGCATTCGTGCGAGGAATACACATTGCCTCACACGATGCATATTAAGTGGTGGGAGCCGCATGACATTTTCAAGTGGTTCCCATGGTCGATCCTTTTCAAGTGGTGCGTCTGCTGGGCTGATCCTTGTCACTGCGGTTATTAATATTTAATGCTATTACAAAAGGTGGCACAAAGGCTAAATATTAAATGTTACAAAGAATAATGGGCTTATGATATGTAACGCAACGTTTGGATCTTGGTCGAGTCTCATGTTCAAGTTTTGAACAACATTAAATGTTGGGTGTCTGCCACATCGCAAATACTTTTAAAGAGAGTATTGATGCTCTGATCTCTCTGATCCCCGCTGTAAGCCCCACAAAAATAGAACAAAAACCTTGCTTAAACTAAATAATATTCCGCCGACATATTTAATTAGAACTACAAAATTTTGTTATATACTTTTTTTCCAAAGAACATTGATTGACTTGAAATTTTGTAAAGTTTTTCGGTCTGCTTCCAACTATAAGCTAACCAGGGTATTTAAATATCAGCTTCTTGATAAAACCCCATATACCCTCTGGTGGTTTGGGGTGAGGCTTCAAAACAAAATAATTAACCGCAAAGGCAATGAATATGATGAATATGATGAATGTTTTCACCAAAAGCAAATGATTGTCTTGAGCCCACTGGAATACAGGAGCTGTGTTAAAGGTCTGGGGTGGCGGTTCCATTGGTAGCTGAGATACTTCAGCTGTATTAATCAACTGGGGTGGTGGTTCCATGGGTAAATGCGGTTGTGCTGCGTTAAGGGCCACCGCGGTTGGACCTGTGTTTAACTGGGGTGGCGGTTCCACTTGTGCCACCGGCTCTACAGCAGCAGTGGCAGACTGCACCTCTTCACTGTCTACTTCCTCTGTCTGCACCTCCTTATCTGCGTTTCGAAAATGCAAATATCTGTCACGCGAGGTTTGTTGTGCTTTGTGAATTTTCGTTATGGAGATGGCTACGGATCGGTGTACCTTAAAAGCACCTGTTTTCTTTACACCCACTTGAACTTTTCTGACACTGGCTTCAGCCTTGTTGCCAGTTTCCTTCTTCTTCTTGACTTTATCCTTGCCACGGTTTACAACATCTTTTCTTGCCTGGACCTCCTTCTTCTTGTCTTTATCCTTGGCCCGGTCGAGCGCTGATTGCTTTTCTTGTGCCTGGTTGCCAATCTCATTGTTGTCTTCTGGGCGCAGTTGCTCCCCAACAACCTCAGTCTTCTTGTGTGTGGTTTTCTTTCCGTATATATACTTTTGGCCGCCACAAGTTTGAACATGTAGATCCATATTGGATTGTGCAAAGTCTAAGGATACCCAATTATAGCACAAAAATTCAGCAGTTTTTCTTTAGTTTTGTTTTTTTTTTTTTTACTTACCTGTGAAAAGTGAAAATTGGTTAAAAAATATATTTTCTTAGTTTTTAGTTGTTGTTACGTGTTGCCTGTTGTAAGTATTATTTTGTACTGAATAAAATAGAAGCTGTGTTAGGTATATGCTTTTTTTTCAGTTTGAAATTAGAGACAAAGCCAACTTGAGGCTACAAGTTTTTATATTTTAAATACAATTTTATTTCATTTCATTTAATTTCAGTCCATTTTTTACACCCGCAACTCTAAGAGAGTTCGAATGGATTTCAGCTATCATTTGACACTTTTCTAGTCTTTTTTTCTGACCATAAATGGCTTGAAAGAGGCACTAAAGTAGTTCGATTGAGGATAAATGTTTAATCTTTCTTTGTTATTTGATATCTAAAATTCACTTTACCCTAATGAGATTGGAGTTAAATTGCCAAAACTCTGGCTGATGCTGTAGCCACAAATCTACTATTTTAATATATTTTTATTATTAAATGAAATGACTTTTGACAATCTGCAGTATTAGCGCAGTAAACGTTGGCAGCTGCCTCTTCAGACATTTTCCTTAAAATTGTGTCTGGCACAATCAATGGCATTAAATGTAGTTCGATGTAGTCCCGAGCACTTAACGAACACCTCGCACTTGGCAAAGATTTCGTTTCCGATTGGAAAGTAATTGGCGCATTTCTGGCGATTTGCCTCCGTAAAGGTGGTCAGCATGATGATCTTCTGGATGTACTGCTGTAGCATGTGTGACTTGGCGGCGTATATAGCTTCGCTGAACTCGAAAATGGTATTGGGCAGCGGTCACATAGCACTTGACCAACTAGTCGGGGCGGAACGTTAAGAAATGGCATTGATTTTTTACCTTGATATAATTGGCATCCGCTAGACTACCGCTTGATAGGAGGCCAGCAGTTCGGTGTCCACTGAACTGGGAGCGGGCATTTGGTTTGTGGTCGTTTTACTGTCTCGATCATTGGTCCTTTTGGTCTGGTAGCTGTGATCGCAGGCATAGTTAAGGCAAATCAAATCGACCTGATTGAGGGGAATGGAGGCGCTTAGAAGTGTTTGAATGCTGGCCAAATAAATTTTAAGCTCCTCGCTTGTGTTGTTTGTGGTGACAGGAGACGTTAGAATCGAAACCGATTTTGCTCATGTCACGGCAAAAAAGAGGCGTTAAAAGCACTTAACGTAGTGACAAACGTAAGCATATTTCACTATTGGTAGAAACCGAATATGAAACGGCCACACGAAAAAATTCCTCTGCAGTTTTTTTTATATAGAACCGCTAACCAAAGTTGAACTGCGAGTGACTCTCTGACAAGCATTCTATGACTCTTACAAGCTCAACTAAGAGACATTTCCACTGCATAAAGTTTGATAAGTAAGAATCATTACGTTACGGGGTTTTTCTCGCTCGTTTTTCATGCGACGGCTCGTGACTTTTGAGGGATGGGGGTGAGTGAGGCACACTAGCAGCGCGCACTTTGATTTGACACGCAGACAGCAAACGTTTAAGAATTTCCAATTCCAATTCAGGTGTGGGTTAGAAATTGCATTGAAATGTTCTTCTTTTACACTGCTCGCCACTTGAATAGGACACCCTGTATGCTCTCTTTAAAACTGCTCGTAACTCGAAAACGAAATGGTAGAATAACGGTATTTTTTGCATATTATCTTTGTGCAAGCATTCTTCGCTCTTTCTGGTATATTCCAAGTTTTGGAATAGAACCGTTATAAAGTTGTTTGCACTTTATGTGAGCATTCGCAAAAATTCAATGGAATTTTTGCGCCACTTGAATAGAACATGCATTTTATTTGGTCGGTATCGTTGACACGTTGACACACAAATTTTGGTTTACTTAAACTTTTTGCTTTAATTCAAGTGTATATAAAATTAAAAAAAATTTAAATGGGGCGTGGCACTTCGTTATCTGAGTCGGAGAAAGGAAAAATCCAAGCTTACAAGGATTCTGGCCTTTCTATTGCCAAAATAGCAAAAAAAGTCGACAGGAGCCGTCACGCCATAACAAATTTTTTAAATAATGAGGCTAATTATGGTAACACACCCACAGTGTGCTTACCATCGCGGACAAGCGACTTATATTAAGGGAAGCTTCCACTTCGCACGACTCTTTGGCCAAGATAAGGGAAAAATGCAACGTTAAAGCAAGTTTGACAACCATGCGTCGTGTTATTAATAATGCTACACACCTGAAGAGACTAAAAATCAAGAAAAGCCACCTCTTAACCCGGCTCGGAAGTTGCAACGCCTTGATCTCGCGCGCGCACATGTCACCTGGACTTCGGAGTGGCAACGTGTTGTCTTTTCGGACGAAAAAAAGTTTAATTTGGAGGGCCCCGATGGCTACAGCTACTATTTTCATGATCTTCGAAAAGAACCACACCATCTTGATAAGTTGCACAGCAGTGCTGGAGGTATTATGGTATGGGGGGCCATTTCCTATTATGGCACCTGTGAGCTTAAATTTATTCCAACCACCATGAATGCGTTGTGTTATAATGGTATATTGAAAGAGGCCTTTCCACACTTCCAAACTCTTTTTGCAAATCTAAAATGGATTTATCAACATGATAATGCCCCTATACATACGGCCCGGATTGTTAAAACGTATATAGCGAGCCAAAACGTGGAGTTATTAAACTGGCCACCCTATTCACCGGACTTGAATATCATTGAGAATGTGTGGCGATGGCTAACACGTGAAGTATATGGATCAGGTCAGCAATATTCGAGCGTTCCCGAACTAATTGCAGCTATCAAATTAGCATGGGGCTCGATATCGTTGAATTACTTGGGAAAATTGTATGCATCCCTTCCAGACCGAATGTGTGAGGTTTTGGAGAAAAAAGGAGGCTCAACACACTATTAAAAACTTTTTTTTGGTTTAAAAACATGTTAGTAATTTCTTATTTAAGTAATATTGTTATTTGAAAAGGATTGAAATATTCTTAAATGGTTTTTAGATAAAGTGTCCTATTCAAGTGGTGCAAAATGAAGACTCCAAAATTTGTTACTTATTGGTTAACAATGTTTTTTGTATACTTACAACTTTTGAATAATTTTGTAATTTTCGTCTAGTTACTACATTTAAATAAACTTTATAAGAAAACAAAAATTATTTTCCTAGATGGCTTGGTTTAGCAGCAATTAACTATAGAAAATCGACTTTAGAGGTGTCCCATTCAAGTGGCGAGCAGTGTACAACTATCTCAGTTATGGCGCTCAGTCAACATTTTTAACTAGGCGTTTTTGCTTAGAGCGCCTGAGAGAGTAAATGGCCGTATTCAGCAGAACAACTTACTCCCTGATCAAGTATAAATTTGCAATAATGTTCCTAGTGAACTCGAGTGAACCCGCATTATAATAGACAATTTGAGGTATCATGATGCAGAAGCATGTATCAAAGAAATAGTATGCTACTTTAAAGTGATACTGCTCCCTCCAACAGCGGAAACTATTCGATGCATAATTTTTTTCTGATACCTGCTCAGGGATCAATTATTCTGCTGAACACGCCAATTGACTCACATTCACTCAAATAAGGTATGCGGGTACACACAAAAAAATCTGGTGGGTAAAATTAACTAACGCTGACAGTAACTTTTTTCGAAATTTTTTATGCATGTGGTTTTGTTGTTGCTTGGTAACTGTGCTAACAGTAAAATCTACAGAAGAAATTGTAAAGTTCACGTATTTTCAAATCTTTTTGCCGGCTCTAGGTCTCGCTATGTTGGTACATAACTTTAAAACAGGGACACACCACACCACAAAGGAGGTTAGTTGACCGAACAGCTGTTTCAATGGTATCTCTACCATATCATCAGCGGTCTTCACCTGGTGAAGACCGCTGATGATTAGGTTTTAATTAACAATAAAGGTCGTTAAAAAACATACATGCACGTTCACGTATTTATTTTAGCTCGTATTTTGTTGTTGCACTTAACAACTGTACGCTGAGTAAATTCAACCACAAATATTTTTTCACATATTTTGTTGTTTTAATAAGTTACTGCTAACTACAGTAACTTTACCATAGAAATAGTTACTCTGACGTGATTTTTTCATCTCATACTTTGTTTTTGCAGCAATTTACTGTACCCACAAGCAAATCTTACCGCACAAATAGTATAACTTTTTCAATGAATTTTGTTGCTTCACGGATTAACTCTACCGACAGTAAATCTAACCGCGAAAATTGTTGATTGAGAAAATTTCAGTTTGGCCCTTATATTTATATTGTACTTTCACTGAATTTGAACTTGAGAATTACTAGTGGTCTCATTTATGCGACATTTAAGAAATTTTTCGTGCATGTGGTTAGGCAGATTCAATACAAGTAATATGTTAGACGCGTTTCTATTAACGCGCGCCGTAGCGTAACTGGTAAAGACGTCCGTCCAATCGTGTTCAGTCCAAGGGCCCAGAGTTCGAATCCCCCCCAAGTAAGTAAAAATTTTTCAAATAAAATAAAAATGTGTTTAATTCAAACAATTGTTTCAGAACCAAAATTGGTTGGTGGGTGGGGGTTGTCTCTTCTGGTCTGGGATGATGATGAGCTCAAGTAGATAAGTAGATTGGCAACTTTGTAACAGCTGCTAAATTACTATTTTTATGGTAAAATTACTGTACACACAGTAAGAAAATTTACTTACTGTACGCATCGGTTAATATTACTAATTTTGTGGGTTGGCGCATTTCTAAACGATATTTTCAGCTAGATTTACTATTGCAATAGTTCTCTTTGCGTAAAGGTTTACGTGACAGTTACTGTCAAATTTGGTGAATTTTACCGACTTTTTGGGTTGGCGCATTTCTAACCCAAAATATCGGTTAAATTTAACCACAGATTTTTTTGTGTGTAGAACAAAAAACCCATGCAGAAACAACAATAACAGAAATGTCGTGAGAACATTTGAGAGCGTTACTTTTATCCCTTTGCGACTGTTGTTGGTTTCATTTATGTATGGAGACAATAGATACCAGTTACGGAGAAAATAGAGAGTTATATCCCAGACAGACAACGTTGTCTTCCTCGATTTCAAAACAGTTTGATTCCAATTCTTTTAGCCATTTTTGAATCAAACTTTTTTTTATCGCTTTTTTTCGGCATTTTAAATTATTAAAAGTTGAATTAATGAAGTTGATTTTCAAAGTGAAACGGACTTGCAAAAAAATCAGAAAATGGTGAGCACAGAATCACAAAAAGAACACATTAACCCTGGCCTATTAGGATTATAATGTATCTGAAATATGTCATTTCATAAAAAAATAGGTTTTTTACATATTTTACATATTTTGCTTATTTTTTATGCAAATATGCAATTTATGCAAAATGGTTTTTTTGCGGACTTAGATCGTTTTTGAATAAAAATAAGATGTGTGCAATCAGAACTTAAATCGGACATGCGGTTCAAAATATGCAAATATGTAAAATCCGAACCACTGTATATCGCTGGTATAGTGAATTTAATTGTGGTCGTAGTTCGCTCAGCGACGAATTCCGTGAAGGTCCTTTAAAAATTGACTGTTGTGCCAGAAAACATCGATGCTGTGCGTGAACTGATAATGCAAGATCGTCAATTGACATACCGTTAGATTTAGGCATCCCTAAAAATTAGTTCCACAAGCTTGTGTAAGATTTAGCATGAATACCTTGGTATGGAAAAATTTATTTTTTCAACTCACTGTAAGCACACTGAGCGACCGTTTAGGCAAACAAATGTAAAATTTTTTTTGGTATTACCAAATTTGAGCTATTGACATTAGTGTGACCTGTTCTCGAGGTATAAATAGTACCCTACGTAACAGCTCTGGTACTGCAATTCAAATTTTGCAAAACACCATAGACTGCAGATGATGAGCACTGAGTTTCAGAGCCGCCAGCGCCAGTAAATCTTAAAAAATTAATGAATTTTAACTTATCGTCCTATTTTGTATTATATATTTAATTTTCTTAATCCGAGCCTTAAACCGATCTGCTTTCTCAACACTAGCGAAGAATGCAAAAGAATGAAAAAATTTCTGAACACAGAAAGGAACAGAAAGACGGTATAGTAAGGCATTGCCAAGCATGATGTGAATAACTGAAGCCTACTCAAGCAAAAAAGAAAGGATTGGCGAGCACTTATAGCAGCGGACAACATCTTTAAGCGGTTCATATATTAATATCGTCCCAAAGAAGAAGAATGCTTCATATATAGTTAGAAGATAAAATGGTTCTTTATTGGTTCCCCACCATTTTGGCGCATCTTTACTAAATCCGCTCTACCAGTTCGTATGTGCCACCATTTTACTATAATTAATCAGTTTTCGGACTATTTTATACCAAAACAACAGGTACCCGGCGTGCGTTATTACGCCCTGATTAGTGTTTTAAACACATAACTAAGAAATGCAGCTTACTTTACAATTGCCATCTATCAAATCATTATGATTATCCAATCTCATTATAAAACAGCAAGTTTCGCGTTTTTTTAACCTTTCGTTCTTTACTATCTGTTTACCCGTCTTCATGACAAGCTAAACTCGTCTTATTTTAAAATTTTGCAAATTTTCGTAGTTTTTTGGACTGATTGGCCTACACCCCTTATTTACCCATCGACAACTGCCAACTATTAAATCTTCCCAATCATCTTAACTCATTATGAAACTTTGCAAATTTTCGCGATGTTCTTTGGACCGATTGACTTTCATTTCCCATTTATCCGTCTCCAATTGATATTTATCCATATATTTATATTCTTAATATTGTAAACTTATATGAAAAATTTGCAAATTCAGAAGTCTTTGGACCATTTAAATAAAAGTTATTACTAGTTATTCTGCTATTCGGGGCGGCGATGAATCCAACAAAGCAGATATAATTAAAATCGTTGCATGTTTTTGACGATTTCGACTCACTTCACATATTGTATATTCGCAGAATCAATGTTACGCTTAACTGCACTTTTGTGGAATCTATGTAAATAGGCTCTGGACCTAATTTTGCTTTAAGCAACGGACACCACATTGTTGCCACTCAACGTACTGAATATATTTATAAACGAAAAGGCTAAGCTAACTTCGTCTGTGCAACGAACCCCATGAGCTATTTGAGTTGAGTATGATTGAACTAGTTGCTTTGTTGAGCTGATCTCAGCTGAATCACTTCCAACAGATCATATAGATCATAGCTCATGTCATGAGCTGTTATTCAATGAATCAATAATTTTGTGAGCTAGGAGTAGAAGTTTATAGATAATTCAAATCAGAAACAAAGTCGATATAGTCCGTCAGTCGGTCCGTATAAACAAACAGATCTCAGAGATGGTAAGAAATACAGGTTTGACATGTATGGGACATATACTTCTTATTATTAAATGCAGATCAAGCTTATTTTCAGTTTTTGTCACGTACCCTCCCTGCAATGAAAAAAAAAAAATAGAGAAAAGCTAACTTCGGTTCGGCCGAAGTTTATATACCCTTGCAGATTGTCTAACTAATTTTATGAATGCTTTAAATGATTTTCATTCCAAAATTTTATTTTAGCGTCGAACAATATAAGCTGAGCTATTTCCCGAATATATGGCAGCTTTACGATTTATTCATCCGATTTTCATCAAACTCCCCACAATTGTGTGGAAATCGATAGTATTCACGACCGGAAACTCGCTATCATTGAAAAAAAAAAGTTTTCCTCACTTGAAATTCTTTTTCGACCGATAGTTCGTATGACAGGCTATATGCTATAGTCATCCGATTTGGATCAAACTTGACAGAATTGTGTGGAAGCATTTAACATTGATCATTGCTTTTTTCAGAGCTAACTTTGCTATGGCAGCTATACTATATAGCTGTGGTCGGGCGTGGCGTCCCAGTTGTATGTGTGGCTGCTGGTGCGGGAGGTTGTGGGTTCGATCCCGCCTCGGACCATCTAATAGAAAAAGTTTTTTCTTTCTTTAGAAAAAAGCTTTTACACACCCGATCACCTTTACCAGATTACTGGCGCCAGCTGTGAAGTATAACCTAGCCATGAAAAAGCAAAATTTCTTTAACTATTGCCGTTCGGATTCGGCGTTAAACTGTAGGTCCCTTTCTCTTGTGCGAAAAATTATAGCACACACGCCAAGAGATTGAGAGAAGCTTGGCCCTGGCCCTCCTGGAGGTGCTGTTTGAGCCCACTACTACTTTACTATTTAATTTTTGTTTCCCCTTATTCGGGATATGAATTAAACCAGATTTTCATCAAACTTGGCGGAATTATGAAAAAGCATAGAAAACTTATAAATACGAGGTTTGGGGACGTTTGCGTTGAAGACAAAAAACTTTTTCTCACTAAATCAACATTTTTGATTTATAGCTATTTGCAATAGTCATTTGTACAAAAAGACTACGTGCAAAGTTTGGTGAGGATACCTTTAAAGCTGACGGAGGAGATAGCATAGAAATGCATTAAGCGAATGTCAAAAAACATCTGACTGGTAGTTGTTGCGTTGGGTCTGCCACGACAGGGTTGTAGACTTCACAATAATTTAAATTAATGGCGGGTTCAAATTTTATTAGGTATTTTTTTGAACTAAATGCTGCAATTGGCACCGAGTTCCAAACTATAAATTATTTTTAAGCCATTAATACTCAATTCTATCGGAGAGAAATTGAAAAAAAAATACGGTGACCCGCCAAATAATTAATTTGTATGGACAACCCAAGTGAGTGGAGTCTACAAATATAAATTCAAAAATGCCCGCCTTTGCGTTAATTGCTTTGAATATTGCTGGGAGAAGATCGTCGAGAGTTAAAAATGATGCAATCCACTTTTAATTTCTGATGAAGCGTGAGCTACTTCTCTGCCTCGATATCCGACTGCTTTTCCATATGGCATTACTGCCTCTTTTCCGGAGTTCTATGTTTCCCCCATAAAAACATCCTAAAATTGTAAGAGATCAAAATAAATGTAAAAAGTGCACTTAAAAATTTCACCGCTGATAACTTGTCTGCCATTTCGTAGTTTGAAATTCTCGCCGATATAATTTATCGATAGAATTTTTTCGATACTTCATTGGATTAATATGATTTAAAAAGATTTTATTAAACTGCTAATTTATCCACATAATTTTGTTTAATTTATACTTCATTTAAGAATATAAACTTTAAGCTATGAAAAGAAAATTAAGAATCTGAAAATGTTTTTGTCATATTTGAAATAAGTTGGCAGGTTTGCTCATTGTTGCTTTCTGCTGCTCTCTGACATTGTTTTGCTGGACAATATTTTAAAAATGTTTTTTTATTACATTCATTAAACACTCAAAACTCTTTATAAGCAAAGCATAGATCAAATGCCACAAAATTCGCAACATTTGAAAGCAACCAAAAGAGATTTCTGGAACACTGACAATTGCTGTTGGATTGCTTTTGGGATTGTCAGAGGTTTGTAGAACACGCCTGAGTAACAAATTTTATTTTGCCAGTTGGAGAAATCTTGAATTTTATAGAATAAACGTGTTCCCGTAGAGCCCACAAAGCGAATCTTACATACTTATTTTGCATTTTTCTTTTACGACTTTACTGCTGTTTTCCAAAATTGAATCATATTGAATCATGTTCTCAATTCCACTTCGGTTTTCGTATAAACGTTTGCTTCTTGGTTTGAACTGCTTAAGTAATTTCGAATTTACTTAACATTCACCTTCTTCTTTATAACTTTAACAAGATAGTGTTCAAAGTGCAATCATTTATACGAAAACCAAAGTGGAATTGAGAACATGCCTATTAGTTTTTTAATTTATTTGCCCTAAGGAGATTGCACACACCCGCCCTCAGTTTCGTATTGAAAAATTTGCAAATGAATACACGGAATAAGCAAAATAAATTTTTTTCTTAAAGATAAATATATTTTCACCCAATTTTTGGACTTAAATGGTTTATAAAATATATATTCATCGGTGAGAAAAAACCTTCAATTAATTACTGAACAATTATGACGCACTTTACCAGCACGCACAAATAATTATAGTTAAGCAATAACGGCTGGTTTGAATTTGAATGGTAATGTATTGGCGCCTTATATGGATATCGATAAGTATCTATTATAATCAAAGGCTACCCTACAAAATGCTCATGGTAGCGTGAGCCGAAAGTGAGCAAACGCTATAAAAGGCCAACACCCCAGCGCTGCCAAATCACTTGATCTCCAGAGCTCGGAGCGCAAACTTGGGCCAACCACCCGTTCTAAAATTTATTTTTTTTAAAATTACTTCTTTTTACTTTTTTTACTTTTTTTTATCTTGCATTCCCTCTTCTTGCGTTTGGTCTTGCAAGTTGCACGTTTATGCTTGGACTTACATACTGGTTTCTTCTCCTCTTTGGGACAACGGTTGATTTTATTTTGTCCTTCTCCCTTTGGAGATGGTTGAGAGCAGAACAAATTTCGACGTTTTGCGGCCTCTTTCTTTTTGGTATCAGAGTGTTTTGAAGGCGGTCGTGAGCAAAACAAATTTCGACGTTTTGCGACCTCTTTTTTTTTGTATCACACTCCTCAGCATCGGAGCATTTAGTGCTAGAATCCCAGCTGTCATCATCCGAGTCTGAATAGTCGCCTAGTTTTTCGTATCTAGCACAGTAGACTTCCAGTAAAAAAATCATTTATTTATATTGGAATTTTCTTTTTAATTTTACTTACCGGTGAATATCGCAAGCGTCGGCTCTCGGGTATAGTGAGCCAGTGGCGTGCCGCCTTTTGCACTAATTCGTGTCCACTAAGGGAAGAGGTTAGCCGATAGTCACGTAAAAAATTTACATAAGTATTGGTCATCATATCCCCCAAAGACTTTGTAGTATTTTTGGTTTTATTCTGTAGTTTTGGTCGTCGCTTTGGCTTGTATTCTTCGTCTTCGTCGTAATTGACAACAAGATTAACCATAATGTACTCCAAAGACTTCGTCAGACCAGTGGGTTTTGGCTTTCTTATTCCTTCGTCGCCACACTCAGAAAATTATTTTTCTGTATTTAAGAAAATCACCCTAAAATTGAAATCGCCCTAAAATTTAGAAAAAATTTATATTTTTTAGAAAAAATTTTCTGCATTTTAGAAAAGTTGCCCTAAAAATGAATTTTTCTTTTTAAGATTTAGAAAAATATATTTTTTTTTCTAAATTTTAGGGTGAATTTGCTTTATTGCCTTTTCTAATTTTTAGGGTAATTTCACCTTTGATTTTAGAAAATATTTGTTACAAATGTAGGGTATTTTGCCCTAAAATTGAGAAAATAAACCCTAATTTTAAGAAAGTTTTTCTAAAAGAATATAAAAATAAAAAAGTGCTGCTTCGGTGACTTGATCCCAGGCCTCGCCCAACTGCGTACTTTCTTAACTATGGTTTTGACGCAATGTCTTGCTTAAGGCAAATAGCTGAGTGGGCTAAGGCGACCGTCCGCGTGTGAGAGGTCCCGAGTTCGAATCCCAGTAAAATAAAAATAAAAAAATAAAAAAAACAAATAAAAAAAAAATAACTAAAAAAAAACAAAAACAAATAAAAAATAAAAATAAAATAAACAAAAAAAAATAAAGAAACCCCCCCCCCCCCCCACCCAAACCACTTTTTTGCGATTTTCTAAAAGTTAGGGCGAAAATGGCACTTTTTAGGGTGAGTTGTTTTTTGAGTGCATCTTCATCGTTCTTAAACTCCATTAAAGAATTGGTAATACTTTAGAGTCTTGGCTTTGGCTTACCTTGTGCTTCATCATCGTTGTAATTCACAACAAGTCTGTACATGATGTCCTCTAAGGACTTGCTAAGGCTTTCGCGTTTTGGCTTTTTCTAGCCTTCTTCGTTGCTCTCAGGCCCCAGCGATGACATGTTTATGAATGGACAAAAGCAAAATTAGGACTAAAATTTTGATTGTTCACGAAAAACCAAACTATTGTTAAAATTGTACTAAAACTTAAAACAAAAATATATATTTTTAATTTCCTCCACAAATGTTACGTGTGTTCGGTATGAGATGAGTTGTTCACTAAACTGAAAAAGTGAACATGTTCTTCTTCAATTGTTCATATTTTCAAATTGTTTGCTTGGCACTAGCCGTTTGCACACTTATATAATATTATAGGAGTAGTAAAATCATCTCTAAAGTAATTACTTCGACCCGAGTTGAAGTTTAGGCCTTTATACAAAATCCGAGTTTCGCTCCTTCCAGCAGAGACCTCAAAGGATTTCCGCTGGGCTTCATCAATTCTTTCCAGTACAGTGTGGTGCGTTCTTCTTGAACCAGCTATGTCTGATGTATCGCAAATAATACTTTTAGCCTTGAAAATTGTATGCCATTCTGCAAAGCAAAGCAGTGATTGGTCGCTAAGGATTTGCATAGGGACTAACTTAGGAAGTCTGTTCTGAGGTAGATCCATGATTTTTCTTATATATTTAAAATGTCTGTCCTGCGTATTGTGATAGAGGATAGGTAGACCAGTCTCTACAAAATATAAAAAAAACGTATTCAGTTAAATCGTAGACGTAAGAACTTCTGATTTTACTAATAATCGTTAGACAAAGAATTACGAAAGACCAGTTGAGTTATGTGCTCATCGGCCAATCGGCTTCTGGTGTCAGAAACCACACCTTTTATGGCCGAAGACAAGCGTTCCGATGACACGGAGCTTATAATAAGATATAACAATGCCAAGTGAGAAAGCACTGGCAATGCGTCTTTCTCTTCCATCCTGAACTTAATAGGGTTCTGTTCCAGCGTAAACAACGGTAAATTAAAATTCCCACAAATTCCAAGAAGTCAATATCATTTATACATACATATTTCTACGTACATATGGTCTAACATTTGATGTCGCTTCGATGTCGCACTCTTTTGTTTTCCAAATTCAGTGTGCGACATCAGAGCGTCATTAAATTTTAGGCCTATTGTTCGTAAAATAGCTAAGATGACGATACGCGCCGTGTGCGGACGGCCTAACATTTACCGTTTCTAAAGATGGGCTACATTTCAGCCAAGCAATTCAATGCTTTGCTTTAAGTGCGCCTTTATGTTTGTTGAGTAGGCATTGGTCCTTACAACTTTATTCCACAGTTTGCACTGCGATTTCTGTGCATCAACTTTAATAAAAACACAAGAATCAGTTATTCGCAACATTGTGACCGAACGCTAAAAATAAAATATCACCAAAATATATTCGATTTCGATATATCGCCTCGGAAAAATATGCGATAGTGATATTTGTCATTTTGGGCAAAAATATCAATATTTCGATATATCGATAATATTTTCGATATCCCTAGCACATAGGTAGGCAAAGAGTTCTACATACAATAGCACGCTCTGATTCTTCACGCATTTCAATTGTCTTACATATGTACAAACATATATGTATGTATGTATGTATGTTAATAACACAAATCGAAGACAAAAAAACCGGAATTCCGGGTTCGAACCGGTTCGGCTCAATACCGATTTGCAGCCCTGATTTGTATTACATTTGTTGCATACGTATCCAAATGAGAAAAATGGCGCTTGCGCAACCTTGCACTCAAAAAAAAAATGGGTTATGGGTTATGGGTTGAACTTGATTGTTTCCCTATGAAAATATGATAAAACATACAACAAAACATATTCCTGAAAGCGATTTAGATTTGCATTAGATTTCGTGAAAGCAAATCTAAATCGGTTGACGGAACGACCCTTTTTGCGCACTGATTTGATTTAGATTTTGTTAACAGTGTGACCAAATGTGAAACAATTTAAACTTAGGCGCGAAAGCCAAACATGCCACCAAATAGTGTGAAAACTTTTTTCTTTGATTTTTAAACTATAAATTGTTGGCTGAATGTGTACGCAATTTTACAAAGGTAAATTCAATTTATTTTGTTTTGTTAAGGGGGAATTAATGGTGATTTCGTTAAATCTTTTAGTATGACCCTTAATTCCTTACTTTTTCTGGGCATACTTGACATTTAAATATTTAATTGAAATAAACTACATTTTCTTCAACTGAGCTCAATATTGTTTATTTCAAACAAAATAAATTCAAATTTGCCGCCGGCTAATTTTTGGAGCAGATCAGCTATCCTCATCGCTGCCTGCTCCAATTGTAGAAAATCGGCCTCCCGCCCGGCCGCCTCCCGTTCGATCACCTCCCGTCCAGCCGGCGGCAAAGCGCTGCCTGCCAAAAAAGTTTAAGAGCGGCCAAAAATTATCGTTACATAATTGCAAGCTTGCCGGAAACAAAGCATGTAATATTTATAGCTACTATACAATGATCCACCACATTCCTACCTACTAGTCCAATAAATCTACTAGCATATAACCAGTCAAGCTTCGCTGCGCCGCCATCACTATAGCCTTCATCAGTATAGAACCTATATCAGAATCAGTTTGAAGTCAATCGAGAGAATCAAATATTATTTGACTTTTCCGTCCTAGGGTTGGATATACTATTTAAATGTCTTACTACGTTTATGGTATGCTCATTTTGCAAAATCATTTCATAAAATGGGTTCAAAACTGCGTGCATAAACAATTAGGGTTTTCACGTCTAGTTGGTTATCAAGTAATTTCATTTTTCGGCGTTAAGCTGTAGGTCCCTTTCTCTTGTACGAAAAATTATAAGCACACACACCAAGAGATTGAGAGAAGCTTGGCCTGGCCCTCTATTTTTTAAACAGATTGCTTGATAACTCATTTGACCTGAAAACCTAAAAATAAAAAATGCTGCTTCGGTGACTTGATCCCAGGCTCCGCCCAACTGCGTACTTTCTTAACTATGGTTTTGCCGCTACATCTTGCTTAAGGTTAATAGCCGAGTCAGCGGAGGCGTCCGTCCGCGTGTGTGTTCAGCATTTGTGAGAGGTCCCGAGCTCAAACCCCCCAAGTGGTGAAGTAAAAAAAAAAAAATTTTGTAATGCAGAATAAAAAGGAATGGGTGGGGTTTGGAGGTAATGGAAGGATGATGATGGATGATGATATTGTTGATATGTGAGAGAGAGATAAGATTGGTGTGTTGGGGAGGAAGGAGATCAAAACAACACCCAAACCAGCCACCCCGCCCACCCCCCCGCCATCCTTATTTTTTTAGAAAAATTGCCGGAAATTTAGAACACAATTTCTATTTATTAGAAAATTTGCTTAAAAATAAGGCGAGTCGCCGTTGGCCCGTTTTTTAAAAAGCATAAATTCTCCGACTTCGGACTCGGCCTTAAACTGTAGGTCCTTTTCTGTTGTGCGAAAACTATAAGCACACACGCCAAGAGATTGAGAGAATCTTGGCCTGGCCCTCTTTGTTACTTCATACCTTCAACCTTATCATATCCTATATATTATATCCATACCCCCTAGAGATAAGTTCATTATATACATGCTCACCATATTATATTCATATTCCCCAGGCCTAAGTTTATATATATTTCAGCATACGCAAGGAGGGCGACACATCTATCTAAGTTTATTTTGGGTTAAGTTATGTAGCAAGAAGCACCACATTGCCACCTTAGTTAATAAATATTAATAAATTTAAATCACGCGCCTACTTTCAAAC
>JBAMBO010001122.1:0-38006 GCA_037044535.1 Lordiphosa magnipectinata
CTGGTCTGACGAAGTCTTTGGAGGAAAAAAAAAAAAAAAAAAAAGTCAATTAAAACGAAGACAAAGAATACAAGCCAAAGCGACGACCAAAACTACAGAAAAACCCGCTGGTCTGACGAAGTCTTTGGAGGACATTATGGTTAATCTTGTTGTAATCCAAAGTGATGACGAAGACTGAAGAATACAAGCCAAAGCGACGACCAAAGTCTTCGGGGATATGATGACCAATACTTTTGTAAATTTTTTACGTGACTATCGGCTAACGTCTTCCCTTAGTGGAGACGAACTAGTGCAATAGGCGGCACGCCACTGGCGCACTATGCCCGAGAGCCGACGCTTGCGATAGTCACCGGTAGGTAAAACTAAAAGGAAAATTCGAATATAAATAAATGATTTTTTTACGGGAGGTCTACCGTGCTAGAGACGAAAAACAAGGCGACTATTCAGACTCGGATGATGACAGCTGGGATTCTAGCAACGAATGCAGCCAATGAGGCTAGTGTGTTGGAGCAGCAGCTCCCAACGGCTCCCGAAAAGAGGAAACATACATCAGACATCAGACAGACAAGATGACATGGAGATTTGCCCCCAAGAAGAACCGGCACAAACTAATTTTATTGAGGGTCCGAGTACTTTTGTCATTTATCTGAATCGATTGAGTGAATTGACTTAATTTATGGTGCGATGCTGCAGACGAAGCTAAGAAGAAAAAAAATACCGTCCAAGAGTAGTTAAATGACCGTTTACTATAAGAATTTTGCGAGCTTACGAATTTTGGAAAGAATCGACATAAGTAAAGTCTGCATGAAAAAATCATTAAGCAAGAACCCGGGCAAATCAACAATGGAAATAAAACAAATTAAGCGAACGGAAAAAAATAAGAACTGAACCACATACGTCGCGTGTCCAAGTAAAAGTGAGGAATTCTGCGAGTCAACGAAGCCGAAACCGAATCCCCCGACATCACTGAATGCGTGGAAAACTTAAAGAAGAAAACGCAACCAAAGCGTGCAAATAAAAAAAATGTGCTAGCGGTCCCCGAGGTAATTTCGCAAGTCTATTTGGCTGCCAACTCATGCTCATCATGATTTTATATCAGGTCTTCGAAACCAATCAATTTCTATGGTATTTTTATTGGGTAGTGTTGTTTTGTTTCTAGGTATTATTAAAGGCGTAGGAGGCTGGGCACACTAATCCATGGTGAGGCCGCCAAAACAACGCTTGAAAATATCACTCAGGAAGCAACGTGCTTTGCAGCTTGGTTTTTTATTTTAGTTTTAATTTTTGGTTATTTTAAAATGCCTCCGCACTTCCGTTTTGGCAGCCAGTGAGGCCAGTGTGTTGGAGCAGCAGCTCCCGTATTTTTGGTAAAAAAAAACAATAAATTTTGGTGTAAAAAGATAATTGTTATAACTTCTGATCGATTTCTAAAATGAAAAAAATTTCGTTATTAAATTGGAAAGGGCAGGTAAGTCTGTCGACAGGCTGGTGAAGCCAGCTTTTAAAATGGCTGAAACCGACGAGCAAGAAATTGTTGCAAACTCTTGTGTCGGCGAGAGACTCGAACAAGGAAGGTTGCCGAAGAGCTTCATTGTGTGAAGGAGGTGGATCCAGAGCTACCAAAAAAGAGATGTCGCAAGTCGAAGGCCTCCCCGGGCTCTCAAACCGCTACGAATAAAAAACGGAAAACCCCCAAATCAAAGGAGAAGCAGCCTACAGCCCTAGCCGAAGCCGCACGCGATCCCCAAGCATCAGTTACGGTCAATGCGGCAAGTCTGCAAATTCGCGCAAGCTCCTACTCTTATATTGAAAAAAAAATGTGACAAATTCCTAATGTGTCGCGATTGAAGTATTGGCACACGCAAATGTTAGAAAATCTTCAAAGATGCCATCCACTTACATAAAAACGGTTTAATGCGAATTGTCTTGTGGGAGGTCGTTCACAGAAAAAACTAAAAGCAACGGGCAAACATCACACTTCCCAGTCACTTTTATAACCCTACTAATGCCTTATAAGATGTCTACTTTATTGGCAATCCAAACAAAATTATGCTGTACAGGACTCCTGAAAGTGACGTAAGATTTACGAAGAGAGGTCGACCAAAGGCATGTTGCTGGACTTATTGCAACCGTATATACGAGAGGAACAGCTTCGAAGCGCACCTATGTCAAGCCGGTTGCTGAATGGAACCGAAGGGAATCCGTTATTAACTTGGTGAGCCTGTTCCATGGAAGAGATTCCTTAACAGAGTAGATTTAAAGACATTGTACATTGCGAACTCTGACAACAGTTAAAACCATTGAATACTTATTAGAAGCCAAGAGCTTAGAGTTGCCATAGACGCTGACAGTTTTAAAATATTAATACTCTGTGCAACATAAACAACACAGACTAGCCGACCAATTGAATAACAATATCGATCTATGTAATTAATTAATAGAAATTTACTCGATCAAGTTTATATCAGGCATGACGGAAGAGAGTCCATCCTGAAGAGTTCGGCTCCAAGTGAGGGCGCGAAATAGCGACTTTTAAGGCGGCCTCAGCACATGTGGATGATATAAGTGCAGACACGAAGAGTCCAGCATAGAGTATGGCGTGGATGACAGTGCATCCGTGAAAGGGAAGACAGCCTATTGAGCTGCGATGCAATCATTTGCAGCATTTACTTGGACCCACGGACAAGACGGCAATTGCTGCAAAACTCAATAAGTCTAATGCTCGCCAGAGCACAGCTAAAGCAGCTTTTTCTGCAGCTATGTTATTTAAAAGCACCTGTTAGTATTTATGTCATTTATATATAATATATAACATATAACATATTAACATATACATTTCAGACTAGACCAAGTGTCCAATTGCCATGCTCAAGTAACTCAAACGCATCAACATCGTTCGAGACAGAGAATGAATTGCTTTCGCAAAGCTCAAACACATGCTCGCTTTTAAACGAGTTCTTGCAAACCATTGAGGTTGTTTCAGACGATGAAACTGAAGATGGTGAGCCAACAGACCAAATAAAAAAGGGATATGCTGAAATTGACGGCTATAGACCAAAGCCAATTGGCTTGACCTCCAATATTATGGAGTATTGGGAAGAAAAACGATATGTATACCCTATTTTGTACCAGCTGGCCAAAGTGGTGCACTCAGTTCCTGCAACACAAGTGAGTGTTGAAAGATCGTTTTCGGCCCTCAAAATGATGCTTAGATTTTTTTTTTGCAATGCAAGTTCGTAAAATGTAGCTGAACTTTATTTAGTTTGTGCTTACATCTCATACCGAACATACGTAACATTTGTGGACGAAATTAAAAATATGTTTTTTTTTTAAGTTTTAGTAAAATTTTAACAATAGTTTAGTTTTTCGTGAACAATCAAAATTTTAGTCCTAATTTTGCTTTTGTTCATTCATAAAGATGTCATCGCTGGGGCCTGACAGCAACGACGAAGTAAAGAAAAAGCCAAAACGCGGAAGCCACAGACAGACTTGATGTGAATTACATCGACGATGAAGGCAAGGTAAGCCAAAGCCAAAACTCACAAGTATTACCAATTCTTTAATGGATTTTATGGACGCTGAAGATGACGACGAAATGATAAGAAAGCCAAAACCCGCTGGTCAGACGAAGTCTTTGGAGGAAATAATATACAATCTTGTTGTAATCCAAAGTGATGACCAAAACTACAGAATAAACCCAAAAATACTACAAAGTCTTTGGGGGATATGATGACCAATACTTTTGTAAATTTTTTACGTGACTATCGGCTAACCTTTTCCCTTAGTGGACACGAACTAGTGCAAAAGGCGGCACGCCACTGGCTCACTATGCCCGAGAGCCGACGCTTGCTAGATTCACCGGTAGGTAAAACTAAAAGGAAAATTCGAATATAAATAAATGATTTTTTTACAGGAGGTCTACCGAGCTAGATACGAAAAACAAGGCGACTATTCAGACTCGGATGATGACAGCTGGGATTCTAGCAACGAATGCTCCGATGCTGAGAAGTGTGATACAAAAAAAAGAGGCCACAAAACGTCGAAGTTTTTTCTGCTCCAAAGGGAGAAGGACAAAATAAAACCAACAGTTGTCCCGAGGAAAGAAGAAGAAACCTGTATGTAAGCCCAAGCGTAAACGTGCAACTTGCAAGACACAAACGCAAGAAGAGGGGATGCAAGCCCAAGCCGATGCCGAGATGCCTTAAGCCCAAGCCAATATGCCCCAAACCTAAGCGCAAGCGGTCGTCTTCTAGCCAAGACAGTCTACATTTCACAGACAAAAGTGACAAATTTAAATTTCGACATGTAAAGCAGCTAAGCAACAGAATTGAAGTAACTTCTACCACACTAGACGATTCCAGATTTCTAGCAGAAAGCACTGACAAGTAAACGAAAATAATAAAAAAAATTTAATTTAAAAAGAAAATTTTTTCACGGGTGGCTGGCTTAAATTTGCACTCCGGCACAGACCAATATTATAATAAGTCCTCTCTGACCGCGCAACCATACTCGACCGGTGCCCCGCGCTCAGTGAATCAAATTTGGTTTGGCAGGTGCTTTTATAGGCCGCTGGCGACTGAGCCAGCGAGGCAGCGATAGCAGCTAATCGTGGCACCGCGTGTCATCAATAACAATGGCGAGCGCGTGCCATCGATAACAATGGCGAGCGCGGTCAGCTGATCGCCTATCGATTGTTGGCGCGAGCAATATGGGTTTGAAAGTAGGCGCGTGATTTAAATTTATTAATATTTATTAACTAAGGTGACAATGTGGTGCTTGTTGCGACATATGTAACTTAACCCAAAATAAACTTAGATAGATGTGTAGCCCTCCTTGCGTATGCTGAAATATATATAAACTTAGGCCTGGGGAATATGAATATAATATGGTGAGCATGTATATAATGAACTTATCTCTAGGGGGTATGGATATAATATATAGGATATAATAAGTATGAAGTAACAAAGAGGGCCAGGCCAAGATTCTCTCAATCTCTTGGCGTCTGTGCTTATAATTTTTCGCACAAGAGAAAAGGACCTACAGTTTAAGGCCGAGTCCGAAGTCGGAGAATTTATGCTTTTCAAAAAACGGGCCAACGGCGGGCCAAACGGGCCAACTCGCCTTATTTTTAAGCAAATTTTCTAAAAAATAGAAATTGTGTTCTAAATTTCAGGGCAATTTTTCTAAAAAAAATAAGGATGGCGGGGGGGGGGGGGCTGGTTTGGGTGTTGTTTTGATCTCCTTCCTCCCCAACACACCAATCTTATCTCTCTCTCACATATCAACAATATCATCATCCATCCATCATTCTCCCATAGCCCCCCAAACCCCACCCATTCCTTTTTATTCTGCATTACAAAATTTTTTTTTTTTTTTACTTCACCACTGGGGGATTTGAGCTCGGGACCTCTCACAGATGCTGAACACACACGCGGACGGACACCTTCGCTGACTCGGCTGTTAACCTTAAGCAAGACATAGCGGCAAAACCATAGTTAAGAAAGTACGCAGCTGGGCGGGGCCTGGGATCAAGTCACCGAAGCAGCATTTTTTATTTTTATATTCTTTTAGAAAAACTTTTTCAAAATTAGGGTTTATTTTCTTAATTTTAACAAACATTTTCTAAAATCAAAGGCGAAATTATTCACCATAAAATTTAGAAAAATATAAAAGTTTTTTCTAAAAAATTCATTTTTAGGGCATCTTTTCTAGAATGCAGAAAAATTTTTCTTAAATATAGAAATTTTTTCTACATTTTAAGGCGATTTCGATTCTAGGGCGATTTTCTTAAATATAGAAAAAGAATTTACTGAGTGTAGATTAAGCCGATGGCGGTGACAATGGCCACGGTCACGGCTACGACGACCGTGTCACCGAATCACATCAGCAATGTCACTACCAATTAGCATATTATTAATCAGAGCCAATTCTAAAAGCTCTGTGTATATGCATATAACAACAATAATTCCCATTTAAATGAATCATTCCCATGTGTTCTACAAATCGCTTTCGACCCATATCGTATGGGATTTGGGTCGTTTTCGACTCGGAGATGAGTTGTGGAACACATGGGATAAGCTATTCCATTATATTTTTCATTTGAAGAAAAGTTTCGGGTGTTTTTGGGAGGCTGCTGTGCCCAAGGCAAATCCTGTCCAATTTAAAGAATATTTTCGAATGAACGCGGGTGCATATTCCGATAGCTATCGATAAAAATTGCACAAGGCTGCCACATTTTTGTGTTAAATACGGTCTGGCAGCACTGATTTTTTCTGGTCGTCGAGTCTACGACCGTCCCAAATTCAAAGTCAACTGCCATAATTTTGTATGGGCGGCCGACCAGTCTAAGGCAAAAAATACCAAAAAAGGTCGTACGACCGCAGTGTAAACAGCATATTAACGTGGCGTTGGTGTTGCCAGATCTTTAGTGCTCTGGTCATTTTGTGAATTTACAAAAGCTGCATAGAAAGGAACAAATTTGATTTTGCAAATTTAAGAAATCGTGAGTAAGTCGAATTCATGAAATATTTAGGGTTTTCACGTCAAATTAGTTATCAAGCAATCTGTTTAAGAAATAGAGGGCCAGGCCAAGCTTCTCTCAATCTCTTGGCGTGTGTGCTTATAATTTTTCGTACAAGAGAAAGGGACCTACAGTTTAACGCCAATGCACGCAGTTTTGAACCCATTTCATGAAATGATTTTGCAAAATGAGCATAGCATAAACGTAATAACACATTTAAATAGTATATCCAACCCTAGGACGGAAAAGTCAAATAATATTTGATTCTCTCGATTGACTTCAAACTGATTCTGATATAGGTTCTATACTGATGAAGGCTATAGTGATAGCGGCGCAGCGAAGCTTGACTGGTTATATGCTAGTAGATTTATTGGACTAGTAGGTAGGAATGTCGTCGATCATTGTATAGCAGCTATAAATATTACATGCTTTGTTTCCGGCAAGCTTGCAATTATGTAACGATGATTTTTGGCCGTTCTTAAACTTTTTTGGCAGGCAGCGCTTTGCCGCCGGCTGGACGGGAGGTGATCGAACGGGAGGCGGCCGGGCGGGAGGCCGATTTTCTACAATTGGAGCAGGCAGCGATGAGGATAGCTGATCAGCTCCAACAATTAGCGGGCGGCAAATTTGAATTTATTTTGTTTGAAAAAAACAATATTGGGCTCAGTTGAAGAAAATGTAGTTGATTTCAATTAAATATTTAAATGTCCAGTATGCCCAGAAAAAGTAAGGAATTAAGGGTCATACTAAAAGATTTAACGAAATCACCATTAATTCCCCCTTAACAAAACAAAATAAATTGAATTTACCTTTGTAAAATTGCGTACACATTCAGCCAACAAAATTTTTATTTGTTAAAAATCAAAGAAAAAAGTTTTCACACTTTTTGTTGGCATGTTTGGCTTTCGCGTGTTTGTTTAAATTGTTTGATGTTTGGTCACACTGTTAACAAAATCTAAATCAAATCAGTGCGCAAAAAGGGTCGTTCCGTCAACCGATTTAGATTTGCTTTCACGAAATCTAAATCAAATCTAAATCGCTTTCAGGAATACCAATAATGTTTTATCATATTTTTATGGGGAAACAATCAAGTTCAACTTATGTAAGCTTATCTTAAATTTATTCATAGCCCATTTTTTTGGGATTGCAAAGTCGCGCAAGCGCCATTTTTCTCATTTGGATACGTATGCAACAAATGTAATAAAAATCAGGGCTGCAAATCGGTATTGGACCGAACCGGTTCGAACCCGGAATTCCGGTTTTTTTGTTTTCGATGTGTGTTATTAACATACATACATACATACATATATGTATGTACATATGTAAGACAATTTAAATACGTGAAGAATCAGAGCGTGCTATTGTATGTAGAACTCTTTGCCTACCGATGTGCTAGGGATATCGAAAATATTATCGATATATCGAAATATTGATATTTTTGCCCAAAATGACAAATATCACTATCGCATATAATATTTTTCCGAGGCGATATATCGAAATCGAATATATTTTGTTGATATTTTTGTTTTAGCGTTCGGTCACAATGTTGCGAATAACTGTTTCTTGTGTTTTTATTAAAGTTGATGCACAGAAATCGCAGTGCAAACTGTGCAATAAAGTTGTAAAGACCAGTGGCAACTCAACAAATATAAAGGCGCGCTTAAAGCAAAGCATTGAATTGCTTGGCTGAAATGTAGCTTCTTTAGAAACGGTAAATGTTAGGCCGTCCGCACACGGCTCGTATCGTCATCGTAGCTATTTCACGAACAATAGCTCTAAAATTGAATGATGCTCTGATGTCGCACACTGAATTTGGAAAACAAAAGTGTGCGACATCAAAGCGACATCAAATTTTAGACCTTTTGTACGTAGAAAAATGTATGTTAAATGATATTGACTTCTTCGAATTTGTGGGAATTTTAATTTACCGTTGTTTACGCTGGAACAGAACCCTATTAAGTTCAGGATGGAAGAGAAAGACGCATTGCCAGTGCTTTCTCACTTGGCATTGTTATATCTTATTATACCGGGAAGCTCCGTGTCATCGGAACGCTTGTCTTCGGCCATAAAAGGTGTGGTTTCTGACACCAGAAGCCGATTAGCCGATGAGCACATAACTCAACTGGTCTTTCGTAATTCTTTGTCTAACGATTATTAGTAAAATCAGAAGTTCTTACGTCCACGATTTAACTGAATACGTTTTTTTTATGCTTTGTAGAGACTGGTCTACCTATCCTCTATCACAATACGCTGGACAGACATTTTAAATATATAAAACAAATACTGGATCTAACTCAGAACAGACTTCCTAAGTTAGTCCCTATGCAAATCCTTAGCGACCAATCACTGCTTTGCTTTGCAGAATGGCATACAATTTTCAAGGCTAAAAGTATTATTTGCGATACATCAGACATAGCTGGTTGAAGAAGAACGCACCACACTGTACTGGAAAGAATTGATGAAGCCCAGCGGAAATCCTTTGAGGTCACTGCTGGAAGGAGCGAAACTCGGCTTTTGTATAAAGGCCTAAACTTCAACCCGGGTCGAAGTAATTACTTTAGAGATGATTTTACTACTCCTATAATATTATATAAGTGTGCAAACGGCTAGTGCCAAGCAAACAATTTGAAAATATGAACAATTGAAGAAGAACATGTTCATTTTTCCAGTTTAGTGAACAACTCATCTCATAACGAACACACGCAACATTTGTGGAGGAAATTAAAAATATATATACTTTTTTTTAAGTTTTAGTAAAATTTTAACAATTGTTTGGTTTTTCGTGAACAATCAAAATTTTAGTCCTAATTTTGCTTTTGTCCATTCATAAACATGTCAACGCTGGGGCCTGAGAGCAACGAAGAAGGCTAGAAAAAGCCAAAACGCGAAAGCCTTAGCAAGTCCTTAGAGGACATCATGTACAGACTTGTTGTGAATTACAACGATGATGAAGCACAAGGTAAGCCAAAGCCAAAACTCTAAAGTATTACCAATTCTTTAATGGAGTTTAAGAACGATGAAGATGCACTCAAAAAACAACTCACCCTAAAAAGTGCCATTTTCGCCCTAACTTTTAGAAAATCGCCCTAAAAAAAGAGCCAAAGACGACTCGCCTTATTCTTAAGAAAATTTGTCTACAAAAAAAAGAAATTTCAGGGCAATTTTCTAACAAAAAAGTGGTTGGGGGGTGGGGGGGGAGGGGGGGTTTCTTTGTTTTTTTTTTGTTTATTTTATTTTTATTTTTTATTTGTTTTTGTTTTTTTTAGTTATTTTTTTTATTTGTTTTTTTTATTTTTATTTTACTGGGATTCGAACTCGGGACCTCTCACACGCGGACGGATGCCTTAGCCCACTCAGCTATTTGCCTTAAGCAAGACGTTGCGTCAAAACCATAGTTAAGAAAGTAAGCAGTTGGGCGAGGCCTGGGATCAAGTCACCGAAACCGCACTTTTTCTTTTTTATTTTTATATTCTTTTAGAAAAACTTTCTTAAAATTAGGGTTTATTTTCTCAATTTTAGGGCAAAATACCCTTTGATTGTAACAAATATTTTCTAAAATCAAAGGTGAAATTACCCTAAAAATTAGAAAAGGCAATAAAGCAAATTCACCCTAAAATTTAGAAAAAAAATATATTTTTCTAAATTTTAGAAAGTTTTTTCTAAAAAATTCATTTTTAGGGCAACTTTTCTAAAATGCAGAAAATTTTTTCTTAAAAATAGAAATTTTTTCTAAATTTTAGGGCGATTTCAATTTTAGGGTGATTTTCTTAAATACAGAAAAATAATTTTCTGAGTGTGGCGACGAAGGAATAAGAAAGCCAAAACCCGCTGGTCTGACGAAGTCTTTGGAGGACATTATGGTTAATCTTGTTGTCAATTACGACGAAGACGAAGAATACAAGCCAAAGCGATGACCAAAACTACAGAATAAAACCAAAAATACTACAAAGTCTTTGGAAGATAACTAGTGCAAAAGGTGGCACGCCACTGGCTCACTATACCCGAGAGCGATATTCACCGGTAAGTAAAATTAAAAAGAAAATTCCAATATAAATAAATGATTTTTTTACTGGAAGTCTTCCGTGCTAGATACGAAAAACTAGGCGACTATTCAGACTCGGATGATGACAGCTGGGATTCTAGCACCAAATGCTCCGATGCTGAGGAGTGTGATACAAAAAAAAAGAGGTCGCAAAACGTCGAAATTTGTTTTGCTCACGACCGCCTTCAAAACACTCTGATACCAAAAAGAAAGAGGCCGCAAAACGTCGAAATTTGTTCTGCTCTCAACCATCTCCAAAGGGAGAAGGACAAAATAAAATCAACAGTTGTCCGAAAGAGAAGAAGAAACCAGTATGTAAGTCCAAGCATAAACGTGCAACTTGCAAGACCAAACGCAAGAAGAGGGGATGCAAGATAAAAAAAAATGTAAAAAAAGTAATTTAAAAAAAAATAAATTTTAGAACGGGTGGTTGGCCCAAGTTTGCGCTCCGAGCTCTGGAGATCAAGTGATTTGGCAGCGCTGGGGTGTTGGCCTTTTATAGCGTTTGCTCACTCTCGGCTCACGCCACCATGAGCATTTTGTAGGGTAGCCTTTGATTATTATAGATACTTATCGATATCCATATAAGGCGCCAATACATTACCATTCAAATTCAAACCAGCCGTTATTGCTTAACTATAATTATTTGTGCGTGCTGGTACAGTGCGTCATAATTGTTCAGTAATTAATTGAAGGTTTTTTCTCACCGATGAATATATATTTTATAAACCATTTAAGGCCAAAATTTGGGTGAAAGTCTATATGTTTTGTTAAGAAAAAAATTTATTTTGCTTATTCCGTGAATCCAAGCAAATTTGAATTTGCAAATTTAACAATACGAAACTGAGGACGGGTGTGTGTAATCTCCTTAGGGCAAATAAATGAAAAAACTATTAGGCCTGTTCTCAATTCCACTTTGGTTTTCTCATAAACGATTGCACTTTGAACACTATCTTGTTAAAGTTATATGGAAGGTGACTTTCATATCTACGGTTTCTAGATACGGGTTAAGTAAATTCGGAATTACTTAAGCAGCTCAAACCGAAAAGCTCAATGCTAAGTGGATTCGATTCAAACGTTAATACGAAAACCGAAGTGGAATCAACAACATGATTCAATATGATTCAATTTTGGAAAACCCAGCAGTAAAGTCGTAAAAGGGAGAGGCAAAGTCGTGAAACGTTGATTTCAAGCCGATGTATTTAAGATTCGCTTTGTGGGCTCTACGGGGACACATACTACGTTTATTCTATAAAATTCAAGATTTCTCCAACTGTCAAAATAAAATTTGTTACTCAGGCGTGTTCTACAAACCTCTGACAATCCCAAAAGCAACTGTCAGTGTTCCAGAAATCTCTTTTGGTTGCTTTCAAATGTTGCGAATTTTGTGGCGACATTTGATCTATGCTTTGCTTATAAAGAGTTTTGAGTGAAATAAAATAATGAGTGTTTAATGAATGTAATAAAAAAACATTTTTAAAATATTGTCCAGCAAAACAATGTCAGAGAGCAGCAGAAAGCAACAATGAGCAAACCTGCCAACTTATTTCAAAAATGACAAAAACATTTTCAGATTCTTAATTTTCTTTTCATAGCTTAAAGTTTATATTCTTAAATGAAGTATAAATTAAACAAAATTATGTGGATATATTAGCAGTTTAATAAAATCTTTTTAAATCATATTAATCCAATGAAGTATCGAAAAAAACCTATCGATAAATTATATCGGCGAGAATTTCAAACTACGAAATGGCAGACAAGTTATCAGCGGTGAAATTTTTAAGTGCACTTTTTACATTTATTTTGATCTCTTACAATTTTAGGATGTTTTTATGGGGGAAACATAGAACTCCGGAAAAGAGGCAGTAATGCCATATGGAAAAGCAGTCGGATATCGAGGCAGAGAAGTAGCTCACGCTTCATCAGAAATTAAAAGTGGATTGCATCATTTTTAACTCTCGACGATCTTCTCCCAGCAATATTCAAAGCAATTAACGCAAAGGCGGGCATTTTTGAATTTATATTTGTAGACTCCACTCACTTGTAAGCCACAGGGTTGTCCATACAAATTAATTATTTGGCGGGTCACCGTTTTTTTTTTTCAATTTCTCTCCGATAGAATTGAGTATTAATGGCTTAAAAATAATTTATAGTTTGGAACCACTTGCAGCATTTAGTTCAAAAAAAAACCTAATAAAATTTGAACCCTACATTAAATTAAATTATTTTGAAGTCTACAACCCTGTCGTGGCAGACCCAACGCAACAACTACCAGTCAGATGTTTTTTGACATTCGCTTAATGCATTTCTATGCTATCTCCTCCGTCAGCTTTAAAGGTATACTCACCAAACTTTGCACGTAGTCTTTTGGTACAAATACGCTGCACATTTGTTGGAACCGGCCAGATCGGATGACTATTGCATATCGATGGTCCGAGGCGGGATCGAACCCACAACCTCCCGCACCAGCAGCCACACATACAACTGGGACGCCACGCCCGACCACAACTATATAGTATAGCTGCCATATAAAAGTTAGGTCTGAAAAAAGCAATGGTCAATGTTAAATGCTTCCACACAATTCTGCCAAGTTTGATCCAAATCGGATGACTATAGCATATAGCTGTCATACGAACTATCGGTCGAAAAAGCAGTTCAAGTGAGGAAAACTTTTTTTTTCAATGATAGCGAGTTTCCGGTCGTGAATATTATCGATTTCCACACAATTGTGGGGAGTTTGATGAAAATCGGATGAATAAATCGTAAAGCTTCCATATATTCGGGAAATAGCTCAGCTAATATTGTTCGACGCTAAAATAAAATTTTGGAATGAAAATCATTTAAAGCATTCATAAAATTAAATTAGACAATCTACAAGGGTATATAAACTTCGGCCGAAACGAAGTTAGCTTTGCTCTATTTTTTTTTTTTTTAATTGCAGGGAGGGTACGTGACAAAAACTGATAATAAGCTTGATCTGCATTTAATAATAAGAAGTATATGTCCCATGCATGTCAAATCTGTATTTCTTACCATCTCTGAGATATGTTTGTTTATACGGACCGACTGACGGACTATTTCGACTTTGTTTCTGATTTGAATTATCTATAAACTTCTACTCATAGCTCACAAAATTATTGATTCATTGAATAAAAGGTCATGACATGAGCTATGATCTATATGATCTGTTGGAAGTGATTCAGCTCAGATAAGCTCAACAAAGCAACTAGTTCAATCATGCTCAACTCAAATAGCTCATGGGGTTCGTTGCACAGACGAAGTTAGCTTAGCCTTCTCGTTTATAAATAATTTCAGTACGTTGAGTGGCAACAATGTGGCGTCCGCTGTTCAAAGCAAAATTAGGTCCAGAGCCTATTTACATAGATTCCACAAATGTGCAGTTAAGCGTAACATTGATTCTGCGAATATACAATATGTGAAGTGGGGCGAAATCGTCAAAAACATGCAACGATTTTAATTATATCTGCTTTGTTGGATTCATCGCCGCCCCGAATAGCACAATAACTAGTAATAACTTTTATTTAAATGGTCCAAAGACTTCTGAATTTGCAAATTTTTCATATAAGTTTACAATATTAAGAAGATAAATATATGGATAAATATCAATTGTAGACGGATTAATGGGAAATGAAAGTCAATCGGTCCAAAGAACATCGCGAAAATTTGCAAAATTGCATAATGAGTTTAGATGATTGTGAAGATTTAATATTTGGCAATTGTCGATGGGTAAATAAGAGGTGTAGGCCAATCAGTCCAAAAAATTACGAAAATTTGCAAAATTTTAAAATAAGACGAGTTTAGCTTGTCATGAAGACGGGTAAACAGATAGTAAAGAACAAAAGGTTAAAAAAACGCGAAACTTGCTGCTTTATAATGAGATTAGACAATCATAAAGATTTAATAGATGGCAATTGTAAAGTAAGCTGCATTTCTTAGTTATGTGTTTAAAACACTAATCAGGGCGTAATAACGCACGCCGGGTACCTGTTGTTTTGGTATAAAATAGTCCGAAAACTGATTAATTATAGTAAAATGGTGGCACATACGAACTGGTAGAGCGGATTTAGTGAAGATGCGCCAAAATGGTGGGGAACCAATAAGAACCATATTATCTTCTAACTATATATGAAGCATTCTTCTTCTTTGGGACGATATTAATATATGAACCGCTTAAAGATGTTGTCCGCTGCTATAAGTGCTCGCCAATCCTTTCTTTTTTGCTTGAGGAGGCTTCAGTTATTCACATCATGCTTGGCAATGCCTTACTATACCGTCGTTCTTAAAGTTTTTCGGTTCCGATTTTTTACTGAAGGTTTTTTTTCGACTCATTTTCTGACTTGTTATATGCTTCCACACAATTCTGTTAATGAGCCATGGATGGATCTAATGAACCACATGATAGAGTTGCATAAACATCGATAGTAATTTAATTCGATATATCAAATAATCGGATTAATTTATTAAGATTTACTGGCGGCTCTGAAACTCAGTGCTCATCATCTGCAGTCTATGGTGTTTTGCAAAATTTGAATTGCAGTACCAGAGCTCTTACGTAGGGTACTATTTATACCTCGAGAACAGGTCACACTAATGTCAATAGCTCAAATTTGGTAATACCAAAAAAAATTGGACATTTTTTTGCCTAAACGGTTGCACAGTGAGCTTACAGTGAGTTGAAAAAATACATTTTTCCATACCATTTTTGAGCGATTGTCAATTTAAGCGGAATCCAACGCAAATAAACCTTTTTAACGGCAAGGTATTCATGCTAAATCTTACACAAGCTTGTGGAACTAATTTTTAGGGATGCCTAAATCTAACGGTATGTCAATTGACGATCTTTCATTATCAGTTCACGCACAGCATCGATGTTTTCTGGCACAACAGTCAATTTTTAAAGGACCTTCACGGAATTCGTCGCTGAGCGAATTACGACCACAATTAAATTCACTATACCAGCGATATACAGTGGTTTTTGATGGTGATTTATCGCCATACAAAAAACTGAGTTCATCGACACACTCTTGTTTTAGATAATCCACGTCGAAAGTTGTGAAAAATAATCAAAGGAAAACCTCTCGAAACTTCCATTTTAAAGCCAAATTGATTTTTTCAACTAACTGTAAACAACTCAAATGTCGTTCGTTCATGAAAAGTTTATGCTAAAATATGTCAAACTTTTTTTGGTATTACCAGATTTTAGCTATTGGATCGGATTTTACATATTTGCATATTTTGAACCGCATGTCCGATTTAAGTTCTGATTGCACACATCTTATTTTTATTCAAAAACGACCTAAGTCCGCAAAAAACCATTTTGCATAAATTGCATATTTGCATAAAAAAATAAGCAAAATATGTAAAATAGGTAAAAAACCTATTTTTTTATGAAATGACATATTTCAGATACATTATAATCCTAATAGGCCAGGATTCATGTGTTCCTTTTGTGATTCTGTGCTCACCATTTTCTGATTTTTTTGCAAGTCCGTTTCACTTTGAAAATCAACTTCATCAATTCAACTTTTAATTAATTAAAATGCCGAAAAAAACATGTTTCATTCAAAAATGGCTAAAAGAATTGGAACCAAACTGTCTTGATATCGAGGAAGACAACGTTGTCTGTCTGGGATATAACTTTCTATTTTTCTGTAACTGGTATCTGTTGTCTCCATACATAAATGAAACCAACAACAGTCGCAAAGGGATAAGAGTTACGCTCTCAAATGTTCTCACGACATTTCTGTTATTGTTGTTTCTGCATGGGATTTTTGGTTCTACACGCATACCTTATTTGAGTGAATGTGAGTCATTTACTCTCTCAGGCGCTCTAAGTAAAAGCGCCTAGTTAAAAATGTTGGCTGAGCGCCATAACTGATATAGTTGTACATAAAAGAAGAACATTTCAATGCAATTTCTAGCCCACACCTGAATTGGAATTGGAAATTCTTAAACGTTTGCTGTCTGCGTGTCAAATCAAAGTGCGCGCTGCTAGTGTGAGGCACACCCCCATCCCTCAAAAGTCACGAGCCGTCGCCTGAAAACCGCTTGTAATTGATCGTGTCTTTGACGTTAGAAAACTCTGTTGCATGAAAATGTAATGCGAACACGCCAAGAGTTAGCTACAGATGATGAGAGGGAGAGGGAGAGGGACAGTGCCAACTGGTGCACGGTGGCTAATAAAGCGCACGCAGCGACAACAAATCCACTTAGACAGGCTAAGAGAGTGTGGGTGGGTGGTTGGTGGAGGAATCTCACAACAAGGCGGGCCGCCGTATGAAAAGAGACGCGCTCTCTCTCTCTCTCTCTCCCTCTTTCTGTCTGTCTGTTTGATTGTTATGCTTAGTTCAACCATTGGTAGTGATTCCTCCTACTTATCAAACTTTAGACAGTGGGGGAGTGTCTCTTCGTTGATCTTGTGAGAGACAGCTTAACTGTAAAATGCAGGCAGAGAGTCAATCGCATTACGCGCATCAACGTAAGCAATTCAACTTTGGTTAGCGACAAACTTTTCAAAGTTTTGCCCCGTAACGTAGTGATTCTTACTTATCAAATTTTATGCAGTGGAAATGTCTCTTAGTTGAGCTTGTAAGAGTCATAGAATGCTTGTCAGAGAGTCACTCGCAGTTCAACTTTGGTTAGCGGCTCTACATAAAAAACTGCTGAGGAATTTTTTCGTGTGGCCGTTTCATATTCGGTTTCTACCAATAGTGAAATATGCTTACGTTTGCCACTACGTTAAGTGCTGTTAACGCCTCTTTTTTGCCGTGACATGAGCAAAATCGGTTTCGATTCTAACGCCTCCTGTCACCACAAACCACACAAGCGAGGAGCTTAAAATCTATTTGGCCAGCATTCAAACACTTCTAAGCGCCTCCATTCCCCTCAATCAGATCGATTTGATTTGCCTTAACTATGCCTGCGATCACAGCTACCAAACCAAAAGGACCAATGATCGAGACAGTAAAACGACCACAAACCAAATGCCCGCTCCCAGTTCAGTGGACACCGAACTGCTGGCCTCCTATCAAGCGGTAGTCTAGCGGATGCCAATTATATCAAGGTAAAAAATCAATGCCATTTCTTAACGTTTCCCTGACAGGTCCCCGACTAGTTGGTCAAGTGCTATGTGACCGCTGCCCAATACCATTTTCGAGTTCAGCGAAGCTATATACGCCGCCAAATCACACATGCTACAGCAGTACATCCAGAAGATCATCATGCTGACCAACTTTACGGAGGCAAATCGCCAGAAATGCGCCAATTACTTTCCAATCGGAAACGAAATCTTTGCCAAGTGCGAGGTGTTCGTTAAGTGCTCGGGACTACATCGAACTGCATTTAATGCCATTGATTGTGCCAGACACAATTTTAAGGAAAATGTCTGAAGAGGCAGCTGCCAACGCTCACTGCGCTTATACTGCAGATTGTCAAAAGTCATTTCATTTAATAATAAAAATATATTAAAATAGTTGATTCGTGGCTACAGCATCAGCCAGAGTTTTGGAAATTTAACTCCAATCTCATTAGGGTAAAGTGAATTTTAGATATCAAATAACAAAGAAAGACTTGAACATTTATCCTCAATCGAACTACTTTACTGCCTCTTTCAAGCCATTTATGGTAAGAAAAAACGACTAGAAAATTGGCAAATGATAGCTGAAATCCATTCGAACTCTCTTAGAGTTGCGGGTGTAAAAAAAAAGCCTGAAATTAAATGAAATGAAATAAAATTGTATTTAAAATAGAAAAATTTGTAGCCTCAAGTTGGCTTTGTCTCTAATGTCAAACTGAAAAAAAGCATATACCTAACACAGCTTCCATTTTATTCAGTGCAAAATAATACTTTCAACAGGCAACACGTAACAACAACTAAAATATAAGAAAATATATTTTTTAACCAATTTTCACTTTTCACAGGTAAGTAAAAAAAAAAAAACAAAAATAAAGAAAAACTGCTGAATTTTTGTGCTATAATTGGGTATCCTTAGACTTTGCACAATCCAATATGGATCTACATGTTCAAACTTGTGGCGGCCAAAAGTATATATACGGAAAGAAAACCACACACAAGAAGACTGAGGTTGTTGGGGAGCAACTGCGCCCAGAAGACAACAATGAGATTGGCAACCAGGCCCAAGAAAAGCAATCAGCGCTCGACCGGGCCAAGGATAAAGACAAGAAGCAGAAGGAGGTCCAGGCAAGAAAAGATGTTGTAAACCGTGGCAAGGATAAAGTCAAGAAGAAGAAGGAAACTGGCAACAAGGCTGAAGGAATGCAAACGGCAGTAGGCTGTGACAAGGTTAAACGTTTAGACAAGGCTGTTCCCGAAGCGACCTGGAAGCCTCTAGCCAGTGTCAGAAAAGTTCAAGCGGGTGTAAAGAAAACAGGTGCTTTTAAGGTACACCGATCCGTAGCCATCTCCATAACGAAAATTCACAAAGCACAACAAACCTCGCGTGGCAGACATTTGCTTTTTCGAAACGCAGATAAGGAGGTGCAGACAGAGGAAGTAGACAGTGAAGAGGTGCAGTCTGCCACTGCTGCTGTAGAGCCGGTGGCACAAGTGGAACCGCCACCCCAGTTAAACACAGGTCCAACCGCGGTGGCCCTTAACGCAACACAACCGCATTTACCCATGGAACCACCACCCCAGTTGATTAATACAGCTGAAGTATCTCAGCTGCCAATGGAACCGCCACCCCAGACCTTTAACACAGCTCCTGTATTCCAGTGGGCTCAAGACAATCATTTGCTTTTGGTGAAAACATTCATCATATTCATCATATTCATTGCCTTTGCGGTTAATTATTTTGTTTTGAAGCCTCACCCCAAACCACCAGAGGGTATATGGGGTTTTATCAAGAAGCTGCTATTTAAATACCCTGGTTAGCTTATAGTTGGAAGCAGACCGAAAAACTTTACAAAATCTCAAGTCAATCAATGTTCTTTGGAAAAAAAGTATATAACAAAATTTTGTAGTTCTAATTAAATATGTCGGCGGAATATTATTTAGTTTAAGCAAGGTTTTAGTTCTATTTTTGTGGGGCTTACAGCGGGGATCAGAGAGATCAGAGCATCAATACTCTCTTTAAAAGTATTTGCGATGTGGCAGACACCCAACATTTAATGTTGTTCAAAACTTGAACATGAGACTCGACCAAGATCCAAACGTTGCGTTACATATCATAAGCCCATTATTCTTTGTAACATTTAATATTTAGCCTTTGTGCCACCTTTTGTAATAGCATTAAATATTAATAACCGCAGTGACAAGGATCAGCCCAGCAGACGCACCACTTGAAAAGGATCGACCATGGGAACCACTTGAAAATGTCATGCGGCTCCCACCACTTAATATGCATCGTGTGAGGCAATGTGTATTCCTCGCACGAATGCATTTTTATATTTATACACACGCATCTATCTTATAGCCTATTTCCACTGGCTTCATTTTTTATCATTTTCATTTCTAAAAATGATGCTGTTTCCATTGACAAATCATCATCATTTTGATATTCGCAATGCCATGTTGACAAAAACAGCTGTTTGATTTGATTTTAACAACAGGCGCCACTTTCAAACTCACGGGGAGTTTTTGCAATATTTACCCAAAAAAAGACATACCCGGCAGGAAAGCAATTACCCTGGGCGAACGCATTGTTAACGCCCTGAATTATCAGCAGAGCTAAATAGACAACTTTTTTTTGACTATTTTATATTTTAAACAAAATTGCGCCTACTTTTTAAATTCAAATCAACAGTTTGTTGGTGATGACACTTTCTACACCTAGTATTGACATACTTGTATGTTTTCTTGCTTGGGGTTTCTATAAATGTTTTCCGAATTGCCCAATTATTTTTTTTTACTGATTAATGGAATATTTTTAAATAAAAGTGCATAGCAATTTTTATTTTATGAATGTTAGTGTTTTAGAATAAGGTTTTTTTCCAGACCCATATTAATTTTGGTGACTTTTCATAGTTATGACAACTTTAAGAAAAACAAATTATAATAATTATAATAGTGCATATACTCAACAAATAATGATTTTTTTCCAAAAGTATACTTAACTTGCTATAATCTAATATATATTTTGTATTAAATTAATGTTAACTTTGCTTTGATTAACCCTTTTGCTTTAATTACACATTTTACCCTATTGGTCATCGAATTGTACAAAGCGCTTAAATATTCCTCAGTGATATCCTCGAACCATACTTTTTCTATCACATCCTTAAATTCTACCATGGTTTTAGGCTGCCTTTTTTTTTATTTTCGCAGCCATAAGGGCCCAGACATTCTCTATTGGGTTGAGGTCAGGGCTGTTTCCGGGCCAATTTAGGGACTTAATGCCCAATTCTTCCTTCAAAATTGTTATCTTCGTTAAGAAGAAGGTCAAAATTAAGTGATTAAGTTGTTTTTTAATAACAAAAGCTCACTGAATCACTTACAGATCGAGCCCGATGGCTAGGTGCAGAATCATCTTGAAAAATAGGATCTTCTTTTTTCTCACTTATTGCCTCAATGCTAGGCACAACTCCACTTAAAATTATATCTTTATATTTTTCCGCGTTCACCATACCCTGAATCATTAAAATTGATGCAGTTTTATATTTAGATATGCATCCCCATATCATAATGTATGGTGAATGCTTAACGGCTCCCACACAGCAATTTTCCAAATATCGTTCGCCCTTTCTACGGCGCACCTTGCAAGAGCCATCGGGTCCAATGAGATTGAATTTGGACTCATCCGAAAATAGGACTCGTGACCATTCGGAATCACTCCAATTGTTTTTTTCCTTGGCCCAGTTTAGCCGATTTTCCTTCATTCTTTTATTTAGGAATGGCTTTTTTGCAGGTGTCCTTGCCATTAAACCCACTTCATTTAAACGACGTTGATTTGTTCGGGTCGAAACATCCTTTGCAAATTGTTGCCGTACCTCAGATGCTATCTCAGCTGCATTTTGAAAGCGATCCTGCAGGCTCGTTTTTATGATAATACGATCTTCTCGTGCTGTGGTGCATTTTTTCATTCCCGATCCTTGCTTCCTTTCCACTTCACCTGTCTCACTGAACTTTCATTACAACCTGTCTGAGCTGCTATTTGACGATTTGGTACATTTTGTTCAGATAATAATATAATTCTCTCCTTCTCCCGAATACTGAACTGCTTTCCTTTAGACATACTTTTAAAGGTGTCTTCAAAAATAAAATTCTAGAAAAAGCTATTTGGACAACTGAGCTCTTGAAATGACAAATCTATGTAAAGAATATTTAAGGGAAACCCCCCCCCCCCCCCCCCAAAAAAATATGAGCATAGAACGGCATTTAGGGAAATCCCCGCATAGTGATGGCAAAAATTCATAAATTTTCGAGGTGCGGCTTTTTTTGTGGCGCTGGGTGTAAGTTTATACATTTTTTGGTCATTCGAGCCGGATCTACTTGAAGGATTGGTAGGTCCGTGCAGTGTTAAGCGTTTTCCGTGGCTGAGGACAACGGATTCGGTGGTTTTTAATTAAAAACTGTAACTACTTGGTGACCTAATTAAAGACAAAAATCAAACGCGAAACAAACAAAGTTCTATACATTTTTTGGTCCTTCGAGCCGGGTTTTTGTAAGCGCTACAAATTTTTTGGTTGATCGAAATCCGTCACCATCAAAAGGTGGCTGTTGAACTACCTGTCTGGAAGGCAGTCGCATGTAGAATTTCGAGGATCAACATCCGGTAGCAAAAAACTCAAACAAGGAGTACCCCAGGGAGGAGTACTCTCACCACTGCTGGTCAACCTCTATATAGCCAACCTACCAACACCGCCACCAGAGGTTAAAATAGTCTCATATGCCGACGACTGTACAAATAATAACGTCAGGCAGGGATGTGAAAACCCTGGAGGACAAGCTAAACAGCTACCTGCCAACACTAGAAACTTTTTTCTCACACAGGAACCTTCTCCCACATTACTCTCGACTTGAAGAGTGGAGGGTGCGTGGGAAGAGGCCGTGGGTAAAAAGAGGGAAACCAAATTTGAATTGAATATTAATTGAAGAATGGCTGCCGTGAGGTCAAGTTGCGTCAACAAGGTGTGGAAGTTTAATAAAAAAATATTGTCGCTTTAAATTTCGGAATTTCTGTGAAATGCACATCCTCATATATTTACTAGAAATGGGCGCGGGACGGAAATATCCCTAGACCCAAAGTTCACAATGTAGTTGTGCGGGAGAAGTATATTCTCAGAATCCACATGACAGGAAGGGATTAATATAATATATAATTCTGGAGTTTCCGAGCGCTTATAAAATTTGCTGCGCTTTCGTAAATAGTCAAATGAAAATTTGACGTACTTCGCGGTTTTTGGTCTAAGCCTCTAATATACGCGTCTTCAATTGCCATCTATCCAACGTTCATAGTTATCTTAGGTCGTTTGAAAATTTTTGCAAATTTCGCGATTTCCTTGACCATTTGATCTACTCCTCCTATTTACCCGCCGGTTTACCCTTCTATATGATAATCTAAATTCAAATGAGAATTTTTGAAATTTCGCGATTTTTTTGACCATTTGTTCCACATCTTTATTTACCCGTGTACTCTAGCCGTCCATAAAATCTTCATAAAAATCTGAAATTAATGAACAATTTAGAAATTTCTTAATATTTTTGAACTTTCAAGGCACACCTTTCATTTGCTCGGTCTACAACTCCCGTTTAACCGTCTATATATGCCATCTATATATTTTTAATAATAATCTAAGCTCAAGAAAAAGAATTTTTGCAAATTTCTCAATTTTTATAAATTTTTTATACAATTACACATTTTACATATTTATTGCACATTTTGCATATTTGTTTGCATATTTTACATATTTCGCATATATAAAATATATTGAATATGCAGTTTCCAATGGAAAGTGGGTTATTTAATTAGTATAAATCCAAATTTTCACCTTAATCAACCTTCATTTAAAAAATTACATAAAATCCGATGTCTAGACATATAGTGTGATAGAAATACTGCTGAGGGTGAGGAAGCCTTCTTACGCCAAACTGGAGCGATAAAAAATAAATAAAGACCGACGTATGAGAAGCGCACCATTCCCAAATTGGGACCCCAGATTTAAGAGGGAAGGGCTTAGTTTTACGGACAATAACATACAAATACAGAGCCGCCAACACCTTTTGAAAGCCGCTTCGTTTGGACCACTGTTACAGTTCATGGATCAGAATATAGCTACAAAGACTAAAAACAACCGATCAGATGACATCATAATTATGCGTAAATTTTATAATTATACTACATATATATAAGCACATTCTATGGAACATTTAGTGCTTCCCAACCGATACCCCTTTAAAATCTTATGCCACACGTTTTCTTTGCGTGCCTGCCACATCAACAGCAATATGCTGATGTTAGCAAAGCTGGAAGCTTCCTTAAAAGCCAAAAAAGTAGACATGCTGTTATTTATATTTATTATATTTATTTGATATTAAAAGTTCTCAATAATTAATGAAAAGACGTCATAATTTAAGTTTATATTTTTCTTACATAAATAATTGGGGTCTGAAGATCTCATTAATTAATGTAAAGAAATCGTTAAGTTTATATCACTCACAAAAAAAGAACATTTTGAGTCTGTAAGCTCTAATTAATTAATCTTATGAAATTATTACTTATTTTAAGTTATTGTGATTCTTCTTTTATGTTCTTATTAAACAATATTGTTGGTTAGCGACCTTTCTAATTATTAGAATGTAGATGTTAGCTGGCTCTAGGTCGAGAAGAAAAACTCAGTGTTTTTGGTTTGTTTCCGATATATTTCGAATGCGCCTCGGCATCCGTCTTCAGGGACACTACAAAAACAATTTACCAATTATCACATTACTTCAAAAAACATTTTTTACATACAATTTATAACACGTCTGTACCGCTTGACGTGGAGTTCAGTACTAAATTATTTTTAAACACAATGAAGAAACTTAGGCACCCACCAGGACTGCTAACCAAATATGTTGACGATCTGTTTGCCATTATCAAGGAAACCGAGGCTCACGAGACATTAGAAGCACTAAACTCTTTTCATAGAAATTTAAAATTCACCACCGAGACAGAAATAGATGGAAAACTTCCATATTTAGATTCCACTATCAACAGACATGGAAATAAACTTAAAATTAAATGGTACAAGAAACCCACAGCATCAGAACGAATAATAAACTTCTACTCCAAACACCCAAAAAATATGATAGTAAATACAGCTGCTAGCTGTATTCAAAGGATGCTGAACATAAGCGACGAGATTTACCATAAGGACATCATTTCCGAAATTAAGCTAATACTAACGAATAATGACTTCCCCATGAAGATTATAAAATCATTAATTGGTAGAAACAAGACAATAAAACCAAAAGACGACGAACAACCAAAATCATATAGGTGCCTCACATACGTTCCGAAACTCTCAGAGCGCTTCGCAAAATCGGAATGTTTCAACAGACACAACATACAAATAGCCCACAAGCCCACAAACACAATGTAAAATTTTTACAACAAGACGAAATCCAAAATAGAAAAAGGCGACAAAAGCAATGTTATATATAAAATACCATGCAATGGAGATTTAGAGAACAGGTGCAATAAACTTTACATTGGAACAACAAAGTCTAAACTTAAAACAAGGATTCACAACATAAATCGGATTACAAGCTCCGACACCAAACGACAAATCAAAAAACAGCACTAGCAACCCACTGTATGGAGAGCGGACATTCACCGAATTTTGAAGGAACAACAATTTTACAACAAGAGAGCAATTACAGGAATCGCTTTACTCTTGAAATGCTACATATAATTGACACGCCAACAGACAAGAGACTAAACTACAAAACTGACACTGAAAACTGCTCCCACATATACAGACATCTACTCAATAGGCAATAATTTAGTACTGAACTCCACGTCAAGCGGTACAGACGTGTTATAAATTGTATGTAAAAAATGTTTTTTGAAGTAATGTGATAATTGGTAAATTGTTTTTGTAGTGTCCCTGAAGACGGATGCCGAGGCGCATTCGAAATATAATATATCGGAAAAAAACCAAAAACACTGAGTTTTTCTTCTCGACCTAGAGCCAGCTAACATCTACGTTCTTATTAAACTAAATGTAGTTAGTTGTAAATATAAGTATGTTTATTCTCTGTTTTTCATTCATTTAATGGCAAGTAGATATATTACGATATTATCGATAATATCGACTTCATGTTTAAAAAATAAATAAATAAAAAAATAGTTTTGCAGTTCTACCACATGAGCTTGATCTATTTGAGATTGATCTGTTTTAGTCACTGGGAATTTGAGCTGACCATCTCGAACCAAAACAGTTTTTGAATTGTTTTACTTGAACCTTTTTTTTAAAACATGAATCAAAGAGCACTTTGACTTTCTTCATGCTTCTTCTTCTTCTTTATTGGCCCGATGTTGCATCACAACCGCTTGACGGTCTCGGCCTCTGCTATGAATGCCCTCCACTCGCTTCTGCATTGTGCGAGCTGGCACCAGTTGTTCACACCAAGTTTGGAAATGTCTTTCCACACTTGATCATCCCATCTTAGTGGTGGGCGGCCTTCGCTTTGTACGTCTTTTTTACTGGAGCTTCTTCATCCATCCGGATTACATGTCCAAACCAGCGCAGCCGCTGTTGCTTTATGCGCTTGACTAGACTGATGTACCTATAGAGCTTAGACAGTTCGTGATTCATACGAATGCGGTATCCATCGCCAACTTTTAAAGGTCCATAGATCTTCCGAAGGATTTTTCGCTCGAACACGCCAATCGCCTCCTCATCCGCTGCTGTCATTGTCTATGCTTCTGCGCCGTATTGCAGGACTGGGATAATGAGCGACTTGTATAGCGCTATTTTTGTTCTTCGCGAAAAGGCTCTGCTCTTGAACTCTCTACTGAGCCCGTAGTATCATCGGTTTCCAAGAGAAATTCTTTTTCGGATCTCCAGGCTGATGTTGTTGTCGCCGGTAATCATCGTCCCGAGGTAGACAAAATCCTCTACAACCTCAAAGTTGTACTCCCCCATAGTAACAAATTGTCCAAGACGCGTAGACTTCTTGTCTGTGGATACTAGGTACTTCGTCTTGTCCTCGTTTACCGCTATGCCCATCAGTTTAAACTGCTTCTTAATCTCTGAAAACGCCCTGCTTACCGCCCGTTCGTTTTTGCCGATAATGTCAATATCATCGGCGTATGCGAATAGCATTAGATCTTTCTGAAGAAATGAGCCCAATCTGTTGGCATTTGGCGTGTTGGCACTGGCGCAGTATGTACTCCATCAGTAGATTAAAGAAGTCACACGCTAGGGCTTCCTTCATGCAGGGCTCTAATATATGGGTGATTCCATGAAAAATCGGGCACTCAACTTTTTTTTGCTTTTTTTCGTATTCTTTGTTGTAAAATAGTATGTACGTATTTTCAGCATTTTGCCGAAATATGCTTAATTCGCGGGAAAAAATGATTTGAAAGTGTAGCTATTAAAAAAATTTAATTATTTTCAATTGCTTGCTATCCAAAGCCATTGGTTAAAAAAATAATTTAAAAATCTGTAAATTTACATCCGATTCCAAACTTTCAAACTACTTACACTTAAAAATTGTTTACGTTTTTTTGGTTTCCAAATTGCGGAAATGAGTAAACTAAAATTAATTGCCATGAAAGGGACGTTTTATTTTTCTTAATTTTTTTCTCAAAATTTGGTCTTGTGTCCAGGACTTAACTGTATTAAGCTGCAAATGGGAAATCGAACAGTTCCAGAGCTATGGACTTATTCAAAAAAAAAATAGTATCGGTTACGGTTCCGGTACGTGAATTGAAACGGTTTATTTCGGTTCGAGGTTCCTGTATTAAGCCCTGGTTATAACTTATAGAACATAACATAATGATTAGATTGCTTCAAAAATAGTTGCTCTAAACTATTGTTGAATTAAATTTTTAGCAATTGTAAATCGCAGCAGGAAAGTATGCTCTTAGTTTTCAATAATCATTCGTTGGCATAAGCTAACTTTAACAGCCGCTGTTATAACAGGATTAGGTTACATCAACATCCCTGCAAACATTTTGTCGTGTTTCTTATCTTTCTCTATGCAAAAAGAAAATTTGGCGATAGTTTAGGGGGAGAGTTTAGTGATAATTTGGCGATTATACGAACAAAATACATATGGTATCGCATTTTTAACATACAAGGGATAAATGATCGATATATGGTATCGCTTTTTTTTCATCCAATCGGTATATTGGAGATATATCCCTAAAAAATCGCCTTGAAGACATTAATGCGATTCTTTTTTCATTGGCTGGAATGACAATTATTGTCGCAATTTTTCGTTAATGGACAAAAAACGATGCTGTGTATCATCTCAACCTCTTAAAAAACATTTTGCGGCCAATTCAAGCATATTTTGATTCGCGTACACCCACAACTTTTCCTCATAGACGGAAAATTGTGACTAAAATTGTCCCTAAAAATTGAAAGTGTCATTCCAGCCTAAGTTAATTTTATAAACAATTTCAAAAATCGTCAAAACGGAAAAATGGAATAAAAGCGTTTTTTAAAAACTTGATTTCTCAGGTTTGGTTTATCGGACAGGTCTCGAATTGATATTGCTGAAGAGTATTTTGCTGTATCTATCAAAATCCAAATTTAATAACTTTTTAAATTATTTTATAATATTAAGTAATTGTTGCTAAAGCTTATATATAATTTTTTCTCAGTGTTTCCCATCATGCTATAGCTTCTAAGGATATACAAAATATTGCCCTAAGCATAACTTAAATTACGGTGCTTTCAAAAAGATGGAGACTTTTATAGTTTAACAGATATTAATTTTTGAAGTTATAAACAAATAAAAATATGCCCTTAAACAAAGCTTTGCCACGACGTTAGTTTCAAAGCTAAGTGACTGAAGCCTGAAAATTAAGCTTTATATATATCAAACTTTTAAAAAATGCCAACATCATGCAGTTCGGACGTCTATAGACTTGGGTGAAATGCATACATTGGGCAAATGGCATGCCGGGAGAAGCATACAGAGAAGGATTCTCCGCCACAAGTGATGCAGCTGCTGGTATCGAAATGCTTTTTGTTAGTCAAATCCCATAAAATGGATTGAGACTCGACCGCTTTGATAAACGCCGCTTGTCCGTCCTCCGTAAAATTCTCCAAATGACTTTTGTATGTTTTTTTTGTTTTATTTGCATCCATTTTTTTAATTGCGGTCACGAAATCTGACAATTATCAAACAAGTTTCATAATTTCCAGACCCCCCTTCGCCAATTTATCAGCTGTTTTCAAAAAAACGAGTTGGCAGGTCCACGCAAATTGTCATAGCTAATTGTTGGTTGCTCCGTACTCGCTCTGACAATGCGCTCTGAGAATTTTCGTGAGCGGATTTCCTGAGCTATGTAATTAGATGGGCTCCGCAAAAATTGTCAGCGTCTGCGTACTACGCTTAAGAAGACACTTTTTCTTATCCCCAGAATGAACCGCTTTCTTATACCTGAGAAGAGAATTTTTCCTATATCCCAGAAGAAACGATATCTTTCCTCCCAGATGTGTCGCAGAGTGGCACACTTCTTCCCGAAGGGAGATGAGAATGCGATTGCAATACGATATCGCTAGAGTAAAGCGATACATAGTGGAAAAATCGCATTCTTATTTTCTGCGATAAAAATGTTTGTTGTGCATTTGTGGCATTCAGCTTTCCAGATAAGTGTAATTGTAAACTAATGACAAAAAAAATTTTAGTTTTGCAAAATAGAGGATAGCTAACGGCTCGACCGAAGTTTTTATACCCTTGTTTCTTGTATGATTTATATAAACTAGTAGCCTGATTCCACTGACACAAATATGTACATTCGGCCAAATGTACATATTTTAGACAAGGCCTCCTATATACATTTTCTATACCCAATTTCTATGGCAGCTATACTATATAGTTGTCCCATCAAATTTGGTGGAATTGTGTGAAAGCATAGAACACTTATAAAAACGAGGTTTGGGAACGTTTGCGTTGAAGACAAAAAAAGAATTTCTCACTAAAACAACATTTTCAACCTATGGCAGCTATATGCAATAGTCATCCGATCTGGCCAGTTCCGACAAATGTGCAGCCTATTTGTACCAAAAGACTGCAAAGTTTGGTTAAGATAGCCTTAAAACTGACGGATGAGATAGCATAGAAACAGACAGACGGACTGACAGACGGACATGGCTATATCAACTCAGCACGTCATGCTGATCAAGAATATATATACTTTATGTGGTCGGAGATGCTTCCTTCTATGCGCTACAAACATCGCGACCATTTTAATATACCCTCTACAAGGGTATAAAAAGGGGTTTATACCTTAAATTGGGACAATTTCCTATAGTGCACTGTCATGAATTTTATTTTTTTAATTTACGCCAAAGTAGTCGCTGCCTTTTCATTTCCCGACCTAACAATTTCTATCAGCTACATTTCTCAGTTTACAAGCTGAAATCCAACTCAACGATTAATTTCCGAAACTCAAAAATTGTTGGTCTAAAATCTCTCTTAGCAAAATTTTGTGTTTTTAGCCTGTTTTTTTTTTTTTTAACTGATTTGGATTCTTTTATAAGTACGTAAACGCGATACAATGTGTCAATGGTTATCGTCAGGTTTGTGCTATTTGGGCGACTTACTAAACTTCAATAGACATGGTGGTCTGTGGCGTCGTCGTCGTTCGATTGCAGCACGCAACCAGAATGCGCGGAAACGACGTGTGCACTTCACACCCAGCACACTGGAATTTCAGCGGAAACGGGAGTGCCAGATGGGTCACTCGGTGATTCCGTTTGAGAACTATTTCAGTTCCTTTCGATATGCCCAGGTGGATGGTGATGAACTTTGCGATAGTGAAACGTATGTGAGCTTGCGCGAGACGATGGCCATGCGCCAGACAGCCAGCGTAATCTGGCAACATATGACGGAGGAGGATAAGCAACCCTTTTTCGTTCAAGCAGAGGCCGCTCGTCAGCGTGTGGAACGTCAAGAAGGATTGGAATACACGCGGTATGACACTCCCAGTAGTTTAAATCGTCAACTTTCGAACACGCAGCGTCGCCTGAAGGAAAGAGTTCGACGCCATACTGGTCTATATGAGGATGTTAAAAGCGCTCCCTATGTGCCGTCCCGCAAGGTTGAGTGGATGAATGTAGATGAAGAAGACGAGCCGTAACGTTTGAGTATACGTATTGATTGACTTGATTGTGTTATAGACTGGCCCTTAAAAGTAAATTTCAAAGCGGCGGCCAATGGTTTCTCAAATGAAACCATAAAAAATTTGGGGCCGATCGGCGCAATTCAAGCACAAAAGAACAAATAAAATGATAAATCAGCACGTTTTGGTTTTTCTTTTTGCACATATTTTCCCAAAAATTGTAATTAACAAGGAAGAAAGTCGGTCAAGCCCGACTATAACATACTCTCTACCCTTAATGCAGCCGTTCGCATTTGCTCACGAGCTGTACGCGTTATACACGTTATTAATTTATTTATTTATTCGCCAATTGAACTGGCTCTTAACTGGCTACTCTATTTTTTGACTTAAATTATATAACTAAAATTAGTTACTAAAAGCAAAAAAGTATTCAGCTAACAAAATTTTGATTGCCGATTTATTGGAGTCGAGTTCAAATCGCATGCCAACGGGTAAGGAGTTAAAGTTTTTAAGAGCCCTAGATATAGGTTCATTAAGGGAATAATTTGTTCGGTAAAATTGGTTGGAAAAGGGTTGGAAGGTTCTAAGATTTCTGCCTGGTACATTTAAATGTGTCTTCCCTAACAAGGTAGGATAATCAATGCTTTTGGCTGCATGGCGGTTAAAAACAATAAAGACGCAATAGTTCTTCTTTCTTCTAGGGTGGAGAGATGCACCAAGGCTCATCTACTAAAATTAGGGGGCAAAGGATCAGACAAATTGAGCGGAAGGAGCGCGAATTTCAGAAATTTTTCTGCACCCTTTCAAACCTCTTTATATGAACTGCACTAGAGGGATTCCAAATAAATGATGCATACTCCAACTTGGAACGCACAAATGCAGAGTAAAGGCTCAACCTAGTATAAGGATCCTTAAATTGGTTGGCATTGCGCTTGACAAAGCCAAACATGGAATAGGCCTTTGGCAAAATATAATGGGTAACGACATAGCTCCGACGTCATATCTCCGACAGAATTAAAGCGTGATATCTCCGCGCGGAGGTATGTCGTTTTCAAACGACATATCTCCGAGCGGAGCTATGACGTTTCAAAACGACATATCTCCGCGCGGAGATATGACGCTGTTTTTCTGTCGGAGATATGTCGTTCGAAAGCGTCATATCTCCGCTGTGATCAACGGCGGAGCTATGACGTTTGAAAGCGTCATATCTCCACGCGGAGCTATGACGTTTGAAAGCGTCATATCTCCGCCGCACAGTAGCTCGTTTTCCAAAAACTCCTTGCGAAAATCAAATATCGAGTTGTTGAATTTGGCAATTCTATTGATACACTTTAACTAGGAATTGATCAAGCTATTTAATTACGTTTATGCAATAATTTTACAATTTTTCAACTTTTGATAAAATGAAAATAAAAGTGCCTAAAAGGGAAAAGATAAATGCATGTCTCTGAAAAAGCACTAAACACAGAGACTTAATATTTTTTCCCTGTTTTAAAAGATGAATTTGGAATACTAATTTCTAAATTAGGAAAAAAATATTAATTTTATTTATTTAACAATTTTTTTGTATCTTCTATTTTTCCCTTATTTTCAATAATTAATTTTTTTAATTAAATTAATTATGAAATTTTGGGATCTTATGAAGCTTATAACATGCTGAAAAGTGCAGCTGCAGCTTTCCTTGTGTTCCAGCGCATGTGTCGAAAATTATTTCTTTTATTTTTATACTCTGTACCGAAGGTACATAGAGTATATTAAGTTTGTGCAAAAGTATGTAACAGGGAGAAGGAATCGTTTCCGACCCTATAAAGTATATATATTCTTGATCAGCATCAACAGCCGAGTCGATATAGCCATGTCCATCTGTCCGTCTGTCTGTCTGTCCGTCCGTATGAACGAAGAGATCTCAGAGATGGTAAGAGATAGAGGTTTGACATGTATGGGACATATATTTCTTATACTTGCAGGCAGATCAAGTTTATTTTCAATTTTTGCCACGCCCCCTCCCGCCCCCGCAATTTGGAAAAAACTTCATATCTCCTACAGTTTTGGAGATAGATCGTTCGTTCCTTCTAGAGATACCTTGTAAACAAAATGATTTATCGATTGCTGAAGAAATGATAAAGATCGGATGAACGATACTCAAGTTATGGGCAAAAAACGGCCAGTTAACTACACCCACCCCCCCACCAACAACCACAGCAACATACCCTAACCGTTCAACACAGGCAATCTTAGTGCGAGGGAGAAAGAGAGAGAGAGAGAGAAACTTAGAGAGCGCACCGCGTTGTGCGCGGGGTGTTAACTGGCCGTTTGACTCCTGAGCAAATGCGAGTGTAAGGGTACAGAGTATGTTATAGTCGGGCTTGACCGACTTTCTTTCTTGTTTTATATATTATATTATAAAAAATAATTTTTTTTTTTTTAATAACATTTTTTTTGCTTCAAATTATTAGAATAAGTATTTTAAAATATATTTAAGCCAGTTACATATATTTTTTTAATTTTCTTGTAAAAATCGTAAATTTTAATCAAAAAATCTAAAGTTTGAGCTTACCGATTTAATTACGCCCTATTTTGTGGGCTTAACCTAAAGAACTTTACGTCAAAAAAATCGTTGAAGCTTGCAGATTATTAGGAAAAAGAAATCATGTGGATAACTCAAATTATAATATGTTAGACTCATTACACTGAGCATATCTCATATTCCACATAATGGGCGTGTTCAGCAGAATAATTGATCCTTGAGCATGTATCAGAAAAAAATTATGCATCGAATAGTTTCTGCTGTTGGAGGGAGCAGTATCACTTTAAAGTAGCGTACTATTTCTTTGATACATGCTCCTGTATCATGATACCCTAAATTGGCTATCATTATACCGCATCACTCGAGTTCAGTAGGAAGATTTTGCAAATTTATACTTGATCAGGGAGCAAGTAGTTCTGCTGAACATGGCTAATGAGTCATAAACATTTGAAGCGGCAAAAATTAATCTTTTTAGGGTGGTCTCTTCGGCACCAATCAACATAATATTTTGACAAAACAAAATTTTACAAATGTTGGCAAAGCATTAAGCATTTGACAAATTTATCATTACCCACTGTTTCACAAATCTGGTGGCAAAGGCAAAAGAAGGTAGAGAGAAATTATTATGTATGTATGTATGTTCATTGTACAATTTACATATTTACATTTGCTTGTGCGTATGTATTTCTGGGCAACGGGAATACAACTAAATTTGTCTAGCAAACCAAAATTTTTGTATATTTTCTTTCGTCGTATTTTCCTGTTTTCGTTTCGCATTTTTAAAGAATCTGAGCTGCGCACAGTGTCCGGTTTGGCCGATTTAGCTTGGATTTTTTTGACCGCATTAATTTAATTAAATAAAGGGATCCCCAGATAGCCCAAAAAACTTTAGTTTATTGAATTTGGTCAATTATTTTGGTGTTTACAGTGGTTCAAAGTTGAACAATTTTTAAAACTGATAAATTTTGTTTTTTTTTTGGTTTCAAATGTCGCGTTTGGGAACATATTAAAACCAAACGGAAATACCAATTGGAAAATTCCGATTACAATTAACCAAATTTAATAAAAAGTTAACTTTTAATTAGTAAAAATATTTATTTAATTTTAAGTAGTTTTACAACTACATGTTTACTAAATCGTTTTATAAAAAGGTTGAAATGTTTTGCCTAATACTTGCAACCTTTTCAGTGTATTTAACTTTGCACTTTGGCAGCCGATCCTAAGTCACCCAGTTGACCTATAATAATAAAGCTTAAGCTTATTTTAAAGCTACTGAAATTTACTATCACCTTCCCTTTGGAATTTTTCAAGTATCTCCTTCCGTTCTAAAGTTACGAATTTTGCAACGCTAAATTAGCGAAACCGGCCACTGTGCGGCGGAGATATGACGTTTTAAAACGACATATCTCCGACAGAAAAAAAGCGTCATATCTCCGCGCGGAGATATATCGTTTTGAAACGACATATCTCCGACAGAAAACAGCGTCATATCTCCTCGCGGAGGAACGAACAATCTATCATCAAAACTGTGGGAGATATGACTTTTTTTCAAATTGCGGGGACGCGAGGGGGCGTGGCAAAAATTGAAAATAAACTTGATCTGCCTGCAAGTATAAGAAATATATGTCTCATACATGTCAAACCTCTATCTCTTACCATCTCTAAGATCTCTTCGTTCATACGGACGGACGGACAGACGGACAGACAGACAGACGGACATGGCTATATTTATCGACTCGGCCGTTAATGCTGATCAAGAATATATATACTTTATGGGGTCGGAAATGATTCCTTCTCCCTGTTACATACTTTTGCACAAACTTAATATACTCTGTGTACCTTTGGTACAGATACTGTCAAGAGGTAGTTTAGCGGATAGTGCAGCCACAATTGACCCCCTGAAGGAGCCCGAGCAAAAGCGGATCGGGCAACGAGGATGTGCCCTACATCAATGCCAATTATATCAAGGTAAGAAATGGGCGAACCAAACTTCAACTTTATAAATCACTTCCATTTCTTAACGTTTCCCTGACAGGGCCCCGACTACGTGGCCAAGTGCTATGTGGCCACCCAGGGACCGCTGCCCAATACCATTTTCGAGTTCAGCGGCTATATATACGCCGCCAAGTCACACATGCTACAGCAGTACATCCAGAAGATCATCGTGCTGACCTAACCAACTTTACGGAGGCAAATCGCCAGAAATGCGCTAATTACTTTCCAATCGAGATGAACGAAATCCTTGCCAAGGCAGCCAAGTGCGAGGTGTTAGTTAAATGCCGCTGCTCGGGACTACCTCGAACTGCATTTATTTATTTTATTATTTATTTCAATTAATAATAAAAATATATTAAAATAGCACATTAATTATGTTATATTCATATTCCTGCCAGGCGTAGTTGTTTGTAAGTTCGCGGGCATATTTAACAGCGCCAGAGCAGCGCATCTGCGTCAACTTTTCCACAAGAAATTTTTCGCGACCCGTGGATACCGCTCTTAAAATTTGAATTAATTTCACCTAAATATACGAAATCTCCCACTGTGCGGCGCTTTGAAAACAAAAAACAAAATATTCCTAAGGGCCAGTCTAGTACTCAGAAAAACTAATCAGCGGTGTCACAGAAATCTCTTCCAACCAAATTCCAACCCAAACCCAATTCTCGGTGTCACAGAAATCTCTTTCGGTTGGTTTCAAATCTCTCGTGTTTTGTCAGGAGATTTACCCAAACAATTTTGACAAAAACTAGAAATAGTTTTGGAAATGTAAACATTATTTTTCTGGATATGTTGCATCAAATGAATAAATTATTTAATTAGTTTAAACATTGCAATTTGCGTTTTAATAATTATTCGCAAATCCAACCAAAGTCTTTCGTATTTGTCAATAGCAGTCACCTCAAGTGGCGCCATCTACAGCTTGGTCGCCATCTATGTAAAAACCAGCTGTCTAAGGGCTGGCAAGTTACACTTCATGAGTGGCGCGAACACATTTTGAAACTTCGCATTTTATTTCTAGAGAATATGAATTGAATATATATAAATTCGAATACTAATTTAAAAATGCATCATAAAACATATAACACAATCAATAAATATCACTAGAACATCAAATTACCCCTTAACTAAAAAAAAGCGAAGTTTTTTTGCGAGAGATGCAGCCCTGTTTTTAGTGATGATAGATCAATTGGAACAGCTTCTGATCTAACTAGATTTTCAAATAAGAAAATGAAATCTCTTGAAGTTCTGTGACACCGACGAATTTTTCGAGCGATTTGCAAACCAACCGAAGATGAAATCTCTAGAGATTTCTGTGACACCGCTGAATATTTCCGCTCACACCCATCGGAATGCCATGGCACCGAAAAATATGGCTTTTAAGTAAAATGCCGCTAAGCAAGGCAAAGTTTTTCATACATTTTATTGAACATTTTTATAACTGGTTCCAGGTTTCAAAAAAAACTTATATTATATGAATTTTGTCCTTGAAGAAAATGCATTTTTATACTCTGTACCAAAGGTACCACAAATTATAGACCAGCGAAAACATTTCGCTATTCACATCGACACAAGTCGTGGCTTGTGCCACTAGAGCAAATAGCTTTTCAGTCGCTGGCCAGCTGTCGGTGAAGTATTTATTTTCTCACTTTTACTAGACACATTTTTTTTAAAAACAATTTAGTAAGAAATTTAAGCCACTTGAGCCTGAACCTGATTAAAACAGGAAATCAATTAAATTCGTTGACAAGTAAAATGTTTTAAAATAAATCTTTCAATTTCAAATTTTATCCAAATCGGTTGGGGTGTTCCCGCGAAAATTGGGTTTAAGTGCGGCAAGACAGTCAAATTTCCAATTTTCATTTGGAAAATTACGAAAAATATTTTAATTTGTATTTAACAAAATGGCGAATGAAATCATGACTTCTACTTAATTGGTTGGTCTACGTCCATTTTTCAGCATTGCTTGTATTTTCAACAAAATGGCGTAAAGAACACATGCCTTGATACAGGCAAGCCTCCTTTTAGCCGCCGACGTGCGCATGGCCCAAACCCATCAGACCGACTGACTGCGCAGTCAACTGCCTACAAGTATAAGAAGTAGATGTCCCATACATGTCAAACCTCTATCTCTTACCATCTTTGAGATCTATGCGTTCATACAGATGGACAGACCGTTCTGTCTATGGCAGCTACAATACATAGTTGTCCGATTTACATCAAGCTTGGTGGAATTATGAATAAGCAAAGAAAACATATATAATAACTTCCAACAAAAAACATCTAATCTTATATTTCGTTAAACTATTTTAAAAATTAAAAAAATGAAAGAAAAACCAATCAAGTGTGAAACAACACTAGTTGGAACGCAGGCTATTTTTATAAAGCTTACGACAACATATTGTAGATAGATAAATAGATAGTTAGACGACTTAGAATCCAAACATTCGTATACAACACAACAAAATTCAAAAAATCCAAAAAAAGCAAAAACATCCAAACACTAATATGTGTCAAGCTCGTACAAATAAATAAATTGAAATAAAGAAAATTAATAGAATTTCTAATGTGCTTCGCACAAGAGTCGAACGAGAAATGAGCTTCAGTCGCTTGGTTTTTGACTAGCTAACAATTCTTCGATTGAAGTGAAAGGAT
>JBAMBO010001123.1:0-30715 GCA_037044535.1 Lordiphosa magnipectinata
CTAGTGTGTTGGAGCAGCAGCTCCCAACGGCTCCCGAAAAGAGGAAACATACATCAGACAGACAAGATGACATGGAGATTGGCCCCCAAGAAGAACAGGCACAAACTAATTTTATTGAAGGTCCGAGTACTTTTGTCATTTATCTGAATCGATTGAGTGAATTGACTTAATTTATGGTGCGATGCTGCAGACGAAGCTAAGAAGAAAAAAAATACCGTCCAAGAGTAGTTAAATGACCGTTTACTATAAGAATTTTGCGAGCTTACGAATTTTGGAAAGAATCGACATAAGTAAAGTCTGCATGAAAAAATCATTAAGCAAGAACCCGGGCAAATCAACAATGGAAATAAAACAAATTAAGCGAACGGAAAAAAATAAGAACTGAACCACACACGTCGCGTGTCCAAGTAAAAGTGAGGAATTCTGCGAGTCAACGAAGCCGAAACCGAATCCCCCGACATCACTGAATACGTGGAAAACTTAAAGAAGAAAACGCAACCAAAGCGTGCAAATAAAAAAAATGTGCTAGCGGTCCCCGAGGTAATTTCGCAAGTCTATTTGGCTGCCAACTCATGCTCATCATGATTTTATATCAGGTCTTCGAAACCAATCAATTTCTATGGTATTTTTATTGGGTAGTGTTGTTTTGTTTCTAGGTATTATTGAAGGCGTAGGAGGTTGGGCACACTAATCCATGGTGAGGCCGCCAAAACAACGCTTGTAAATATCACTCAGGAAGCAACGTACTTTGCAGCTTGGTTTTTTATTTTAGTTTTAATTTTTGGTTATTTTAAAATGCCTCCGCACTTCCGCTTTGGCAGCCAGTGAGGCCAGTGTGTTGGAGCAGCAGCTCCCGTATTTGTGGTTAAAAAAAACAATACATTTTGGTGTGAAAAGAAAATTGTTATAACTTCTGATCGATTTCTAAAATTTGATAAATTTCGTTATTAAATTGGAAAGGGCAGGTAAGTCCGTCGACAGGCTGGTGAAGCCAGCTTTTAAAATGGCTGAAACCGACGAGCCAGATATTGTTGCAAACTCTTGTGTCGGCGAGAGACTCGAACAAGGAAGGTTGCCGAAGAGCTTCATTGTGTGAAGGAGGAAGGGAAGGTCGTGGATCCAGAGCTACCAAAAAAGAGATGTCGCAAGTCGGAGGCCTCCCCGGGCTCTCAAACCGCTACGAATACAAAACGGAAAACCCCCAAATCAAAGGAGAAGCAGCCTACAGCCCTAGCCGAAGCTGCACACGATCCCCAAGCATCAGTTACGGTCAATGCGGCAAGTCTGTAAATTCGCGCAAGCTCCTAGACTCTTATATTGAAAAAAAAATGTGACAAATTCCTAATGTGTCGCGATTGAAGTATTGGCACACGCAAATGTTAGAAAATCTTCAAAGATGCCATCCACTTACATAAAAACGGTTGAATGCGAATTGTCTTGTGGGAGGTCGTTCACAGAAAAAACTAAAAGCAACGGGCAAACATCACACTTCCCAGTCACTTTTATAACCCTACTAATGCCTTATAAGATGTCTACTTTATTGGCAATCCAAACAAAATTATGCTGTGCAGGACTCCTGAAAGTGACGTAAGATATACGAAGAGAGGTCGACCAAAGGCATGTTGCTGGACTTATTGCAACCGTATGTACGAGAGGAACAGCTTCGAAGCGGACTTATGTCAAGCCGGTTGCTGAATGCAGCAAGTCGGAACCAAAGGGAATCCGTTATTAACTTGGTGAGCCTGTTCCATGAAAGAGATTCCTCAACAGAGTAGATTTAAAGACATTGTACATTGCGAACTCTGACAACAGTTAAAACCATTGAATACTTATTAGAAGCCAAGAGCTTAGAGTTGCCATAGACGCTGACAGTTTTAAAATATTAATACTCTGTGCAACATAAACAACACAGATTCGCCGACCAATTGAATAACAATATCGATCTATCTAAGTCCGACAGGACTGAATTAATAGAAATTTACTCGAACAAGTTTATATCAGGCATGACGGAAGAGAGTCCATCCTGAAGAGTTCGGCTCCAAGTGAGGGCGCGAAATAGCGACTTTTATGGCGGCCTCAGCACATGTGGATGATATAAGTGCAGACCCGAAGAGTCCAGCATAGAGTATGGCGTGGATGACAGTGCATCCGTGAAAGGGAAGACAGCCTATTGAGCTGCGATGCAATCATTTGCAGCATTTACTTGGACCCACGGACAAGACGAGTATTGCTGCAAAACTCAATAAGCCTAATGCCTAATGCTGTGCCAGAGCACAGCTAAAGCAGCTTTTTCTACAGCTATGTTATTTGAAAGAACCTGTTAGTATTAATGTCATTTATATATAACTTATAACATATTAATATATACATTTCAGACTAGACCAATTGCCATGCTCAAGTAACTCAAACGCAGCAACATCGTTCGAGACAGAGAATGAATTGCTTTCGCAAAGCTCAAACACATGCTCTCTTTTAAACGAGTTCTTGCAAACCATTGAGGTTGTTTCAGACGATGAAACTGAAGATGGTGAGCCAACAGACCAAATAAAGAAGGGATATGCTGAAATTGACGGCTATAGACCAAAGCCAATTGGCTTGACCTCCAATATTATGGAGTATTGGGAAGAAAAACGATATGTATACCCTATTTTGTACCAGCTGGCCAAAGTGGTGCACTCAGTTCCTGCAACACAAGTGAGTGTTGAAAGATCGTTTTTGGCCCTCAAAATGATGCTTAGATTTTTTTTTTGCAATGCAAGTTCGTAAAATGTAGCTGAACTGTATTTAGTTTGTGCTTACATCTCATACCGAACACGCGTATCATTTGTAGAGGAAATTAAAAATATATATATTTTTTTTAAATTTTAGTAAAATTTTAACAATAGTTTGGTTTTTCGTGAACAATCCAAATTTTAGTCCTTATTTTGCATTTGTCCATTCGTAAACATGTCATCGCTGGGGCCTGAGAGCAACGACGAAGTAAAGAAAAAGCCAAAACGCGGAAACCACAGAAAGACTTGATGTGAATTACAACGACGATGAAGGACAAGGTAAGCCAAAGCCAAAACTCACAAGTATTACCAATTCTTTAATGGATTTTACGGACGCTGAATATGACGACGAAAAAATAAGAAAGCCAAAACCCGCTGGTCAGACGAAGTCTTTGGAGGAAATAATATACAATCTTGTTGTAATCCAAAGTGATGACCAAAACTACAGAATAAACCCAAAAATACTACTAAGTCTTTGGGGGATATGATGACCAATACTTTTGTAAATTTTTTACGTGACTATCGGCTAACCTCTTCCCTTAGTGGACACGAACTAGTGCAAAAGGCGGCACGCCACTGATTCACTATGCCCGAGAGCCGACGCTTGCTAGATTCACCGGTAGGTAAAACTAAAAGGAAAATTCGAATATAAATAAATGATTTTTTTACAGGAGGTCTACCGAGCTAGATACGAAAAACAAGGCGACTATTCAGACTCGGATGATGACAGCTGGGATTCTAGCAACGAATGCTCCGATGCTGAGGAGTGTGATACAAAAAAAGAGGCCACAAAACGTCGAAGTTTTTTCTGCTCCAAAGGGAGAAGGACAAAATAAAACCAACAGTTGTCCCGAGGAGAAGAAGAAACCTGTATGTAAGGCCAAGCGTTAACGTGCAACTTGCAAACACAATCGCAAGAAGAGGGGATGCAAGCCCAAGCCGATGCCGAGATGCCTTAAGCGAAAGAAGCGCGCGTGCAATCCTAAGCGCAAGCGGTCGTCTTCTAGCCAAGACAGTCTACATCTCACAGACAAAAGTGACAAATTTTAATTTCGACATGTAAAGCAGCTAAGCAACAGAATTGAAGTAACTCCTACCACACTAGACGATTCCAGATTTCTAGCAGAAAGCACTGACAAGTAAGCGAAAATAAAAAAAAAATGTAAAAAAAAGTAATTTAAAAAGAAAATTTTTGCACGGGTGGCTGGCTTAAATTTGCGCTCCGGCACAGACCAATATTATAATAAGTCCTCTCTGGCCGCGCAACCATACTCGACCGGTGCCCCGCGCTAAGTGAATCAAATTTGGTTTGGCAGGTGCTTTTATAGGCCGCTGGCGACTGAGCCAGCGATAGCAGCTAATCGTGGCAGCGCGTGTCGTCAATAACAATGGCGAGCGCGTGCCATCGATAACAATGGCGTGCGCGGTCAGCTGATCGCCTATCGATTGTTGGCGCGAGCAATATGGGTTTGAAAGTAGGCGCGTGATTTAAATTTATTAATATTTATTAACTAAGGTGGCAATGTGGTGCTTTTTGCGACATAACTTAACCCAAAATAAACTTAGATCTATGTGTAGCCCTCCTTGCGTATGCTGAAATATATATAAACTTAGGCCTGGGGAATATGAATATAATATGGTGAGCATGTATATAATGAACTTATCTCTAGGGGGTATGAAGTAACAAAGAAGGCCAGGCCAAGATTCTCTCAATCTCTTGGCGTGTGTGCTTATAATTTTTCGCACAAGAGAAAAGGACCTACAGTTTAAGGCCGAGTCCGAAGTCGGAGAATTTATGCTTTTTAAAAAACGGGCCAACGGCGACTCGCCTTATTTTTAATCAAATTTTCTAAAAAATAGAAATTGTGTTCTAAATTTCAGGGCAATTTTTCTAAAAAAAATAAGGATGGCGGGGGGGGGGGGGCTGGTTTGGGTGTTGTTTTGATCTCCTTCCTCCCCCACACACCAATCTTATCACTCTCTCACATATCAACAATACCATTACTTCCAAACCCCACCCATTCCTTTTTATTCTGCATTACAAAAATTTTTTTTTTTTTACTTCACCACTGGGGGATTTGGGCTCGGGACCTCTCACAAATGCTGAACACACACGCGGACGGAAGCCTTCGCTATTAACCTTAAGCAAGATATAGCGGCAAAACCATAGTTAAGAAAGTACGCAGTTGGGCGGGGTCTGGGATCAAGTCACCGAATCAGCATTTTTTATTTTTGTATTCTTTTAGAAAAACTTTCTCAAAATTAGGGTTTATTTTCTTAATTTTAACAAATATTTTCTAAAATCAAAGGCGAAATTATTCACCATAAAATTTAGAAAAATAGAAAAGTTTTTTCTAAAAAATTAATTTTTAGGGCATCTTTTCTAGAATGCAAAAAATTTTTCTTAAATATAGAAATTGTTTTCTAAATTTTAAGGCGATTTCGATTCTAGGGCGATTTTCTTAAATATAGAAAAATAATTTTCTGAGTGTAGATTAAGCCGAAGGCGCTGACAATGGCCACGGTCACGGCTACGACGACCGTGGCACCGAATCACATCAGCAATGTCACTACCAATTAGCATATTATTTATTAATCAGAGTTAATTCTAAAAGCTTTGTGGATGCATATAACAACAATAATTCCCATTTAAATGAATCATTCCCATGTGTTCTACAAATCGCTTTCGACCCAAATCGTATGGAATTTGGGTCGTTTTCGACTCGGAGATGAGTTGTGGAACACATGGGATAAGCTATTCCATTATATTTTTCATTTGAAGAAAAGTTTCGGGTGTTTTTGGGAGGCTGCTGTGCCCAAGTCAAGTCCCGTCCAATTTAAAGAATATTTTCGAATGAACGCGGGTGCATATTCCGACAGCTATCGATAAAAATTGCACAAGGCTGCCACATTTTTGTGTTAAGTACGGTCTGGCAGCACTGATTTTTTCTGGTCGTCGAGTCTACGACCGTCCCAAATTCAAAGTCAACTGCCATACTTTTGTATGGCCGGACGACCAGTCTAAGGCAAAAAATACCAAAAAAGGTCGTACGACCGCAGTGTAAACAGCGTATTAACGTTGCGTTGGTGTTGCCAGATCTTTAGTGCTCTGGTCATTTTGTGAATTTACAAAAGCTGCAAAGGAAGGAACAAATTTGATTTTGCAAATTTAAGAAATCGTGAGTAATTCGAAATCATGAAATATTTAGGGTTTTCACGTCAAAATAGTTATCAAGCAATCTATTTAAAAAATAGAGGAGCTTCTCTCAATCTCTTGGCGTGTGTGCTTATAATTTTTCGTACAAGAGAAAGGGACCTACAGCTTAACGCCGAAAAATTAAATTACTTGATAACCAACTAGACGTGAAAACCCTAATTGTTTATGCACGCAGTTTTGAACCCATTTTATGAAATGATTTTGCAAAATGAGCATACCATAAACGTAGTAACACATTTAAATAGTATATCCAACCCTAGGACGGAAAAGTCAAATAATATTTGATTCTCTCGATTGACTTCAAACTGATTCTGATATAGGTTCTATACTGATGAAGGCTATAGTGATGGCGGCGCAGCGAAGCTTGACTGGTTATATGCTAGTAGATTTATTGGACTAGTAGGTAGGAATGTGGGGGATCATTGTATAGTAGCTATAAAGCCGATTTTCTACAATTGGAGCAGGCAGCGATGAGGATAGCTGATCTGCTCCAAAAATTAGCCGGCGGCAAATTTGAATTTATTTTGTTTGAAATAAACAATATTGAGCTCAGTTGAAGAAAATGTAGTTTATTTCAATTAAATATTTAAGTGTCCAGTATGCCCAGAAAAAGTAAGGAATTAAGGGTCATACTAAAAGATTTAACGAAATCACCATTAATTCCCCCTTAACAAAACAAAATAAATTGAATTTACCTTTGTAAAATTGCGTACACATTCAGCCAACAATTTATAATTTTAAAATCAAAGAAAAAAGTTTTCACACTATTTGGTGGCATGTTTGGCTTTCGCGCCTAAGTTTAAATTGTTTCACATTTGGTCACACTGTTAACAAAATCTAAATCAAATCAGTGCGCAAAAAGGGTCGTTCCGTCAACCGATTTAGATTTGCTTTCACGAAATCTAATGCAAATCTAAATCGCTTTCAGGAATATGTTTTGTTGTATGTTTTATCATATTTTCATAGGGAAACAATCAAGTTCAACCCATAACCCATTTTTTTTTTGCGTGCAAGGTTGCGCAAGCGCCATTTTTCTCATTTGGATACGTATGCAACAAATGTAATACAAATCAGGGCTGCAAATCGGTATTGAGCCGAACCGGTTCGAACCCGGAATTCCGGTTTTTTTGTCTTCGATTTGTGTTATTAACATACATACATACATACATATATGTTTGTACATATGTAAGACAATTGAAATGCGTGAAGAATCAGAGCGTGCTATTGTATGTAGAACTTCTTTGCCTACCTATGTACTAGGGATGTCGAAAATATTATCGATATATCGAAATATTGATATTTTTGCCCAAAATGACAAATATCACTATCGCATATTTTTCCGAGGCGATATATCGAAATCGAATATATTTTGTTGATATTTTTGTTTTAGCGTTCGGTCACACTGTTGCGAATAACTGTTTCTTGTGTTTTTTTATTAAAGTTGATGCACAGAAATCGCAGTGCAAACTGTGCAATAAAGTTGTAAAGACCAGTGGCAACTCAACAAACATAAAGGCGCACTAAAAGCAAAGCATTGAATTGCTTGGCTGAAATGTAGCCCATCTTTAGAAACGGTAAGTGTTAGGCCGTCCGCACACGGCTCGTATCGTCATCGTAGCTATTTCACGAACAATAGGCCTAAAATTTAATGACGCTCTGATGTCGCACACTGAATTTGGAAAACAAAAGTGTGCGACATCAAAGCGACATCAAATTTCAGACCTTTTGTACGTAGAACGAGAGCGTAAGTTAAAGTCGGCTCTAACCGACTTCGATATACCCGTTACTCATGGAAACAAATGTTTAATAGCCTTCCTGTATGCCTGAGGTGGGTCAGCCGAAAAGTATGCAACATTTTTTTAACTCGGCTATTTATCATCCGATCTTGATGAAAATTTCAGGGCTTATAGATTTTGCGAATATAAATGTACATTTTAAATTTGAGATCGATATCTCAAAAATTGTGGGAGATATTCAACATTTTTTATTGTGGGGGCGGGGGTGGGCGTGGCAAAAATTTGAAATAAACTTGATCTGCGTGCAGACAATAGGAGTCTACATTTCAAAATTGGTTGCTCTAGCTCTTCTAGTCTCTGAGATCTAGGTGTTCATACAGACAGACGGACGGACGGACAGACGGACAGACGGTCAGACGGACAGACGGACAGACGGACAGACGGACATGGCTATATCGAATCGGCTGTTGATGCTGATCAAGAATATATATACTTTATATGGTCGGAAATGATTCCTTCTGCCTGTTACATACATTTGCACGACTTTAGTATACCCTTTTACTCTACGAGTAACGGTATAAAAATGTATGTATAAATGATATTGACTTCTTCGAATTTGTGGGAATTTTAATTTACCGTTGTTTACGCTGGAACAGAACCCTATTAAGTTCTGGATGGAAGAGAAAGACGCATTGCCAGTGCTTTCTCACTTGGCATTGTCATATCTTATTATACCGGGAAGCTCAGTGTCATCGGAACGCTTGTCTTCGGCTATAAAAAGTGTGGGTTCTGACACCAGAAGCCGATTGACCGATGAGCACATAACTCAACGGGTCTTTCGTAATTCTTTGTCTAACGATTATTAGTAAAATCAGAAGTTCTTACGTCTACGATTTAACTGAATACGTTTTTTTTATGCTTTGTAGAGACTTGTCTACCTACCCTCTATCACAATACGCTGGACAGACATTTTAAATATATAAGAAAAATCATGGATCTACCTCAGAACAGACTTCCTAAGTTAGTCCCTATGCAAATCCTTAGCGACCAATCACTGCTTTGCTTTGCAGAATGGCATACAATTTTCAAGGCTAAAAGTATTATTTGCGATACATCAGACATAGCTGGTTGAAGAAGAACGCACCACAGTGTACTGGAAAGAATTGATGAAGCCCAGCGGAAATCCTTTGAGGTCACTGCTGGAAGGAGCGAAACTCGGCTTTTGTATAAAGGCCTAAACTTCAACCCGGGTCGAAGTAATTACTTTAGAGATGATTTTACTACTCCTATAATATTATATAAGTGTGCAAACGGCTAGTGCCAAGCAAAAAATTTGAAAATATGAACAATTGAAGAAGAACATGTTCACTTTTTCAGTTTAGTGACCAACTCATCTCATACCGAACACACGTAACATTTGTGGAGGAAATTAAAAATATATATACTTTTTTTTAAGTTTTAGTAAAATTTTAACAATTGTTTGGTTTTTCGTGAACAATCAAAACTTTAGTCCTAATTTTGCTTTTGTCCATTCATAAACATGTCATCGCTGGGGCCTGAGAGCAACGAAGAAGGCCTTAGCAAGTCCTTAGAGGACATCACGTACAGACTTGTTGTGAATTACAACGATGATGAAGCACAAGGTAAGCCAAAGCCAAAACTCTTAAGTATTACCAATTCTTTAATGGAGTTTAAGAACCATGAAGATGCACTCAAAAAACAACTCACCCTAAAAAGTGCCATTTTCGCCCTAACTTTTAGAAAATCGCCCTAAAAAAAGAGCCAAAGACGACTCGCCTTATTCTTAAGAAAATTTGTCTACAAAAAAAAGAAATTTCAGCGCAGTTTTCTAACAAAATAGAGCTTGGTGGGGGGGGATTCTTTGTTTTTTTTTTTTGTTTATTTTATTTTTATTTTTTATTTGTTTTTGTTTTTTTTAGTTATTTTAATTTGTTTGTTTTTTTTATTTTTATTTTACTGGGATTCGAGAACTCGGGACCTCTCACACGCGGACGGACGCCTTAGCCCACTCAGCTATTTGCCTTAAGCAAGACGTTGCGTCAAAACCATAGTTAAGAAAGTAACAAGTTGGGCGAGGCCTGGGATCAAGTCACCGAAGCAGCACTTTTTCTTTTTTATTTTTATATTCTTTTAGAAACACTTTCTTAAAATTAGGGTTTATTTTCCCAATTTTAGGGCAAAATACCCTACATTTGTAACAAATATTTTCTAAAATCAAAGGTGAAATTACCCTAAAAATTAGAAAAGGCAATAAAGCAAATTCACCCTAAAATTTAGAAAAAAAATATGTTTTTCTAGATTTTAGAAAGTTTTTTCTAAAAAATTCATTTTTAGGCCAACTTTTCTAAAATGCAGAAAATTTTTTCTTAAAAATATAAATTTTTTTCTAAATTTTAGGGCGATTTCAATTTTAGGGTGATTTTCTTAAATACAGAAAAATAATTTTCTGAGTGTGGCGACGAAGGAATAAGAAAGCCAAAACCCGCTGGTCTGACGAAGTCTTTGGAGGACATTATGGTTAATCTTGTCAATTACGACGAAGACGATGAATACAAGCCAAAGCGATGACCAAAACTACAGAATAAAACCAAAAATACTACAAAGTCTTTGGAAGATAACTAGTGCAAAAGGCGGCACGCCACTGGCTCACTATACCCGAGAGCCGACGCTTGCGATATTCACCGGTAAGTAAAATTAAAAAGAAAATTCCAATATAAAGTAATGATTTTTTTACTGGAGGTCTACCATGCTAGATACGAAAAACTAGGCGACTATTCAGACTCGGATGATGACACCTGGGATTCTAGCACCAAATGCTCCGATGCTGACGAGTGCGATACAAAAAAAAAAGAGGTCGCAAAACGTCGAAATTTGTTCTGCTCTCAACCATCTCCAAAGGGAGAAGGACAAAATAAAATCAACAGTTGTCCCAAAAAGGAAAAGAAACCTGTATGTAAGTCCAAGAATAAACGTGCAACTTGCAAGACCAAGCGGAAGAAGAGGGAATGCAAGATAAAAAAAAAGTAAAAAGAAGTAATTTTTAAAAAAAATAAATTTTAGAACGGGTGGTTGGCCCAAGTTTGCGCTCCGAGCTCTGGAGATCAAGTGATTTGGCAGCGCTGGGGTGTTGGCCTTTTATAGCGCTTGCTCACTTTCGGCTCACGCCACCATGAGCATTTTGTAGGGTAGCCTTTGATTATAATAGATACTTATCGATATTCATATAAGGCGCCAATACATTACCATTCAAATTCAAACCAGCCGTTATTGCTTAACTATAATTATTTGTGCGTGCTGGTACAGTGCGTCATAATTGTTCAGTAATTAATTGAAGGTTTTTTCTCACCGATGAATATATATTTTATAAACCATTTAAGGCCAAAAATTGGGTGAAAATATATTTATTTTTAAGAAAAAAATTTATTTTGCTTATTCCGTGTATTCATTTGCAAATTTTTCAATACGAAACTGAGGGCGGGTGCGTGCAATCTCCTTAGAGCAAATAAATTAAAAAACTAATAGGCATGTTCTCAATTCCACTTTGGTTTTCGTATAAATGATTGCACTTTGAACACTATCTTGTTAAAGTTATAAAGAAGAAGGTGAATGTTAAGTAAATTTGGAATTACTTAAGCAGTTCAAACCAAGAAGCTCAATGCCAATCTCAATGCTATCAATTCAAACGTTTATACGAAAACCGAAGTGGAATTGAGAACATGATTCAATATGATTCAATTTTGGAAAACAGCTGTAAAGTCGTAAAAGAAAAAGGCAAAATAAGTATGTAAGATTCGCTTTGTGGGCTCTACGGGGACACATACTACGTTTATTCTATAAAATTCAAGATTTCTCCAACTGGCAAAATAAAATTTGTTGTTCTACAAACCTCTGACAATCCCAAAAGCAATCCAAAAGCAATTGTCAGTGTTCCAGAAATCTCTTTTGGTTGTTTTCAAATGTTGCGAATTTTGTGGCGACATTTGATCTATGCTTTGCTTATAAAGAGTTTTGAGTGAAATAAAATAATGAGTGTTTAATGAATGTAATAAAAAAACATTTTTAAAATATTGTCCACCAAAACAATGCCAGTGAGCAGCAGAAAGCAACAATGAACAAACCTGCCAACTTATTTCCAATATGACAAAAACCTTTTCAGAGTCTTAATTTTTTTTTCATAGCTTAAAGCTTATATTCTTAACTGATGTATAAACTAAACAAAATTATGTGGATATATTAGCAGTTTAATGAAATATTGTTAAATCATATTAAACCAATGAAGTATTGAAAAACCTATCGATAAATTATATCGGCGAGAATTTCAAACTACGAAATGGAAGACAAGTTATCAGCGGTAAAATTTTTAACTGCACTTTTTACATTTATTTTGATCATTTACAATTTTAGGATGTTTTCATGGGGAAAACATAGAACTCCGGAAAACGAGGCAGTAATGCCATATGGAAAAGCAGTCGGATATCGCGGCAGAGAAGTAGCTTACGCTTCATCAGAAATTAAAAGTGGATTGCATCATTTTTAACTCTCGACGATCTTCTCCCAGCAATATTCAAAGCAATTAACGCAAAGGCGGGCATTTTTGAATTTATATTTGTGGACTCCACTCACTTCTTAGCAACAGGGTTGTCCATACAAATTAATTATTTGGCGGGTCACCGTTTTTTTTTTTTTTTCAATTTCTCTCCGATAGAATTGAGTATTAATGGCTTAAAAATAATTTATAGTTTGGAACTCGGTGCCACTTGCAGCATTTAGTTCAAAAAAATACCTAATAAAATTTGAGCCCTACATTAATTTAAATTATTTTGAAGTCTACAACCCTGTCGTGGCAGACCCAACGCAACAACTACCAGTCAGATGTTTTTTGACATTCGCTTAATGCATTTCTATGCTATCTCTTCTGTCAGCTTTAAAGGTATCCTCACCAAACTTTGCACGTAGTCTTTTGGTACAAATACGCTGCACATTTGTTGGAACCGGCCAGATCGGATGACTATTGCAGATAGCTGCCACAGGAACCATCGGTCAAAAATGTTGATTTAGTGAGAAAAAGTTTTTTGTCTTCAACGCAAACGTCCCCAAACCTCGTATTTATAAGTTTTCTATGCTTTTTCATAATTCCGCCAAGTTTGATGAAAATCGGACAACTATATAGTATAGTAAAAGTAAAATTGGCTCAAACAGCACTTCCAGGAGGGCCAGGGCCAAGCTTCTCTCAATCTCTTGGCGTGTGTGCTATAATTTTTCGCACAAGAGAAAGGGACCTACAATTTAACGCCGAATCCGAACGGCAATAGTTCACAGCTGGCGCCAGTAGCTGGCGAAGGTGATCGGGTTTGTAAAAGCTTTTTTCTAAAGAAAGAAAAAACTTTTTCTATTAGATGGTCCGAGGCGGGATCGAACCCACAACCTCCCGCACCAGCAGCGACACATACAACTGGGACGCCACGCCCGACCACAACTATATAGTATAGCTGCCATAGAAAAGTTAGGTCTGAAAAAAGCAATGGTCAATGTTAAATGCTTCCACACAATTCTGCCAAGTTTGATCCAAATCGGATGACTATAGCATATAGCTGTCATACGAACTATCGGTCGAAAAATTAGTTCAAGTGAGGAAAACTTTTTATTTTCAATGATAGCGACTTTCCGGTCGTGAATATTATCGATTTCCACACAATTGTTGGGAGGTTTGATGAAAATCGGATGAATAAATCGTAAAGCTGCCATATATTCGGGAAATAGCTCAGCTAATATTGTTCGACGCTAAAATAAAATTTTGGAATGAAAATCATAAAATTCATAAAATTAAATTAGACAATCTGCAAGGGTATATAAACTGCGGCCGAACCGAAGTTAGCTTTTCTCTATTTTTTTTTTTTAATTGCAGGGAGGGTACGTGACAAAAACTGAAAATAAGCTTGATCTGCATTTAATAATAAGAAGTATATGTCCCATACATGTCAAACCTGTATTTCTTACCATCTCTGAGATCTGTTTGTTTATACGGACCGACTGACGGACTATATCGACTTTGTTTCTGATTTGAATTATCTATAAACTTCTACTCATAGCTCACAAAATTATTGATTCATTGAATAACAGCTCATGACATGAGCTATGATCTATATGATCTGCTGGAAGTGATTCAGCTCAGATCAGCTCAACAAAGCAACTAGTTCAATCATACTCAACTCAAATAGCTCATGGGGTTCGTTGCACAGACGAAGTTAGCTTAGCCTTTTCGTTTATAAATAAATTCAGTACGTTGAGTGGCAACAATGTGGCGTCCGTTGCTTAAAGCAAAATTAGGTCCAGAGCCTATTTACATAGATTCCACAAAAGTGCAGTTAAGCGTAACATTGATTCTGCGAATATACAATATGTGAAGTGAGTCGAAATCGTCAAAAACATGCAACGATTTTAATTATATCTGCTTTGTTTGCAAATTTTTCATATATGTTTACAATATTAAGAAGATAAATACATGGATAAATATCAATTGGAGACGGATAAATGGGAAATGAAAGTCAATCCAAAGGTCCAAAGAACATCGCGAAAATTTGCAAAGTTTCATAATGAGTTAAGATGATTGGGAATATTTAATAGTTGGCAATTGTCGATGGGTAAATAAGAGGTGTAGGCCAATCAGTCCAAAAAACTACGAAAATTTGCAAAATTTTAAAATAAGACGAGTTTAGCTTGTGATGAAGATGGGTAAACAGATAGTAAAGAACGAAAGGTTAAAAAAACGCGAAACTTGCTGTTTTATAATGAGATTAGATAATCATAAAGATTTGATAGATGGCAATTGTAAAGTAAGCTACATTTCTTAGTTATGTGTTTAAAACACTAATCAGGGCGTAATAACGCAAGCCGGGTACCTGTTGTTTTGGTATAAAATAGTCCGAAAACTGATTAATTATAGTAAAATGGTGGCACATACGAACTGGTAGAGCGGATTTATTGAAGATGCGCCAAAATGGTGGGAAACCAATAAAGAACCATTTTATCTTCTAACTATATATGAAGCATTCTTTTTCTTTGAGACGATATTAATATATGAACCGCTTAAAGATGTTGTCCGCTGCTATAAGTGCTCGCCTATCCTTTCTTTTTTGCTTGAGTAGGCTTCAGTTATTCACATCATGCTTGGCAATGCCTTACTATACCGTCTTTCCTAAAGTTTTTCGGTTCCGATTTTTCACTGAAGGTTTTTTTTCGACTCATTTTCTGACTTGTTATATGCTTCCACACAATTCTGTTAATGAGCCATGGATGGATCTAATGAACCACATGATAGAGCTGCATAAACATCGATAGTACTATCGATATATCGAATAATAGGATTAATTTATTAAGATTTACTGGCGCTGGCGGCTCTGAAACTCAGTGCTCATCATCTGCAGTCTATGGTGTTTTGCAAAATTTGAATTGCAGTACCAGAGCTGTTACGTAGGGTACTATTTATACCTCGAGAACAGGTCACACTAATGTCAATAGCTCAAATTTGGTAATACCAAAAAAAAATGGACATTTTTTTTGCCTAAACGGTCGCACAGTGAGCTTACAGTGAGTTGAAAAAATAAATTTTTCCATACCATTTTTGAGCGATTGTCAATTTAAGCGGAATCCAACGCAAATAAACCTTTTTAACGGCAAGGTATTCATGCAAAATCTTACACAAGCTTGTGGAACTAATTTTTAGGGATGCCTAAATCTAACGGTATGTCACATGACGATCTTGCATTATCAGTTCACGCATAGCATCGATGTTTTCTGGCACAACAGCCAATTTTTAAAGGACCTTCACGGAATTCGTCGCTGAGCGAACTACGACCACAATTAAATTCACTATACCAGCGATATACCGTGGTTTTTGATGGTGATTTATCGCCATACAAAGAACTGAGTTCATCGACACACTCTTGTTTTAGATAATCCACGTCGAAAGTTGTGAAAAATAATCAAAGGAAAACCTTCTCTTGAAACTTCCATTTTAAAGCCAAATTGATTTTTTCAACTAACTGTAAACAACTCAAATGTCGTTCGTTCATGAAAAGTTTATGCTAAAATTTGTCAAACTTTTTTTGGTATTACCAGATTTTAGCTATTGGATCGGATTTTACATATTTGCATATTTTGAACCGCATGTCCGATTTAAGTTCTGATTGCACACATCTTATTTTTATTCAAAGACGATCTAAGTCCGCAAAAAACCATTTTGCATAAATTGCATATTTGCATAAAAAAATAAGCAAAATATGTAAAAAAAACATATTTTTTTATGAAATGACATATTTCTGATACATTATAATCCTAATAGGCCAGGGTTAATGTGTTCTTTTTGTGATTCTGTGCTCACCATTTTCTGATTTTTTTGCAAGTCCGTTTCACTTTGAAAATCAACTTCATCAATTCAACTTTTAATTGATTAAAATGCCGATAAAAAACATGTTTGATTCAAAAATGGGTAAAAGAATTGGAATCAAACTGTTTTGAAATCGAGGAACACAACGTTGTCTGTCTGGGATATAACTTTCTATTTTCTCTGTAACTGGGATCTATTATCTCCATACATAAATGAAACTAACAACAGTCGCAAAGGGATAAGAGTTACGCTCTCAAATGTTCTCACGACATTTCTGTTATTGTTGTTGCTGCATGGGATTTTGTTCTACACGCATACCTTATTTGAGTGAATGTGAGTCATTTACTCGCTCAGGCGCTCTAAGTAAAAGCGCCTAGTTAAAAATGTTGGCTGAGCGCCATAACTGAGATAGTTGTACATAAAAGAAGAACATTTCAATGCAATTTCTAACCCACACCTGAATTGGAATTGGAAATTCTTAAACGTTTGCTGTCTGCGTGTCAAATCAAAGTGCGCGCTGCTAGTGTGCCTCACTCACCCCCATCCCTCAAAAGTCACGAGCCGTCGCTAAAAAACGAGCGACAAAAACCCCGTAACGTAATGATTCTTACTTATCAAACTTTATGCAGTGGAAATGTCTCTTAGTTGAGCTTGTAAGAGTCATAGAATGCTTGTCAGAGAGTCACTCGCAGTTCAACTTTGGTTAGCGGCTCTATATAAAAAAAACTGCTGAGGAATTTTTTCGTGTGGCCGTTTCATATTCGGTTTCTACCAATAGTGAAATATGCTTACGTTTGCCACTACGTTAAGTGCTGTTAACGCCTCTATTTTGCGTGACATGAGCAAAATCGGTTTCGATTCTAACGTCTCCTGTCACCACAAACCACACAAGCGAGGAGCTTAAAATCTATTTGGCCAGCATTCAAACACTTCTAAGCGCCTCCATTCCCCTTAATCAGTTCGATTTGATTTGCCTTAACTATGCCTGCGATCACAACTACCAGACCAAAAGGACCAATGATCGAGACAGTACAACGACCACAAACCAAATGCCCGCTCCCAGTTCAGTGGACACCGAACTGCTGGCCTCCTATCAAGCGGTAGTCTAGCGGATGCCAATTATATCAAGGTAAAAAATCAATGCCATTTCTTAACGTTTCCCTGACAGGGCCCCGACTAGTTGGTCAAGTGCTATGTGACCGCTGCCCAATACCATTTTCGAGTTCAGCGAAGCTATATACGCCGCCAAATCACACATGCTACAGCAGTACATCCAGAAGATCATCATGCTGACCAACTTTACGGAGGAAAATCGCCAGAAATGCGCAAATTACTTTCCAATCGGAAACGAAATCTTTGCCAAGTGCGAGGTGTTCGTTAAGTGCTCGGGACTACATCGAACTGCATTTAATGCCATTGATTGTGCCAGACACAATTTTAAAGAAAATGTCTGAAGAGGCAGCTACAAATGTTCACTGCGCTTATACTGCGGATTGTCAAAAGTCATTTCATTTAATAATAAAAATATATTAAAATATCAGATTCGTGGCTACAGCATCAGCCAGAGTTATGGCAATTTAACTTCACTCTCATTAGGGTAAAGTTAATTTTAGGTATCACATAATAATAAATAATAATAAATAACACAAAATAATTTAGGTATCACACATAATTGATCTTCAATCGAACTATTTCAGTGCCTCTTTTAATCCATTTATGGTGAGAAAAAAAGACTAGAAAAGTGTCAAATGATAGCTGAAATTCATTCGAACTCTCTTAGAGTTGCGGGTGTAAAAAATGGACTGAAATTAAATGAAATGAAATAAAATTGTATTTAAAATATAAAAACTTGTAGCCTCCCTCAAGTTGGCTTTGTCTCTAATGTCAAACTGAAAAAAAAGCATATACCTAACACAGCTTCCATTTTATTCAGTACAAAATAATACTTACAACAGGCAACACGTAACAACAACTAAAATATAAGAAATAATATTTTTCAGATATTTTCACTATTAACAGGTAAGTAAAAAAAAAAAAAATTAGGAAAAACTGCTGAATTTTTGTGCTATAATTTGGTATCCTTAGACTTTGCACAATCCAATATGGATCTACATGTTCAAACTTGTGGCGGCCAAAAGTATATATACGGAAAGAAAACCACACACAAGAAGACTGAGGTTGTTGGGGAGCAACTGCGCCCAGAAGACAACAATGAGATTGGCAACCAGGCCCAAGAAAAGCAAGCAGCGCTCGACCGGGCCAAGGATAAAGACAAGAAGAAGAAGGAGGCCCAGGCAAGGAAAGTTATAAACCGTGGCAAGGATAAAGTCAAGAAGAAGGAAACTGGCAACAAGGCTGAAGGAATGCAAACGGCAGTAGGCTGTGGCAAGGTTAAACGTTTAGACAAGGCTGTTCCCGAAGCGACCTGGAAGCCTCTAGCCAGTGTCAGAAAAGTTCAAGCGGGTGTAAAGAAAACAGGTGCTTTTAAGGTACACCGATCCGTAGCCATCTCCATAACGAAAATTCACAAAGCACAGCAAACCTCGCGTGGCAGATATTTGCTTTTTCGAAACGCAGATAAGGAGGTCCAGACAGAGGAAGTAGACAGTGAAGAGGTGCAGTCTGCCACTGCTGCTGTAGAGCCGGTGGCACCAGTGGAACCGCCACCCCAGTTAAACACAGGTCCAACCGCGGTGGCCCTTAACGCAGCACAACCGCATTTACCCATGGAACCACCACCCCAGTTGATTAATACAGCTGAAGTATCTCAGCTACCAAGGGAACCGCCACCCCAGACCTTTAACACAGCTTCTGTATTCCAGTGGGCTCAAGACAATCATTTTCTTTTGGTGAAAACATTCATCATATTCATTGCCTTTGCGGTTAATTATTTTGTTTTGAAGCCTCACCCCAAACCACCAGAGGGTATATGGGGTTTTATCAAGAAGCTGCTATTTAAATACCCTGGTTAGCTTATAGTTGGAAGCAGACCGAAAAACTTTGCAAAATTTCAAGTCAATCAATGTTCTTTGGAAACAAAGTAAATAACAAAATTTTGAAGTTCTTACTAGATGAAGCTAAACCACATTTTAAGACAAAATAAATATGTCGGCGTTATATTGACCGTTTAGTTTAAGCAAGGTTTTAGTTCTATTTTTATGGGGCTTACAGCGGGGATCAGAGAGATCAGAGCATCAATACTCTCTTTAAAAGTATTTGCGATGTGGCGGACACCCAACATTTAATGTTCAAAACTTGAACATGAGACTCGACCAAGATCCAAACGTTGCGTTACATATCATAAGCCCATTATTCTTAGTAACATTTAATATTTAGCCTGTGTGCCACCTTTTGTAACTGTGACAAGTATCTGCCCAGCAGACACACCACTTGAAAAGGATCAACCATGGGAACCAGTTGAAAAGGTCATCCGGTCCCCACCACTTAATATGCATCGTGTGAGGCAATGTGTATTCCTCGCACGAATGCATTTTGATATTTATACACACGCATCTATCTTATAGCCTATTTCCACTGGCTTCATTTCTTATCATTTTCATTTCTAAAAATGATGCTGTTTCCATTGACAAATCATCATCATTTTGATATTCGCAATGCCACGTTGACAAAAACAGCTGTTTGATTTTATTTTAACAACAGGCGCCACTTTCAAACTCACGGGGAGTTTTTGCAATATTTACCCAAAAAAAGACATACCCGGTAGGAAAGCAATTACCCTGGGCGAACGCATTGTTAACGCCCTGAATTATCAGCAGAGCTAAATAGACAACTTTTTTTGACTATTTTATATTTTAAACAAAATTGCGCCTACTTTTTAAATTCAAATCAACAGTTAATTGGTGATGACATTTTCTACACCCAGCGCCACAAAAAAAAACCCGCAGTCTAAATATTGACATACTTGTATGTTTTCTTGCTTGGGGTTTCTTTAAATGTTTTCCGAATTGCCCAATTATTTTTATACTCTGTACCGAAGGTACATAGAGTATATTAAGTTTGTGCAAAAGAATGTAACAGGGAGAAGGAATCGTTTCCGACCCTATAAAGTATATATAATATATTCTTGATCAACATCAACAGCCGAGTCGATATAGCCATGTCCGTCTGTCCGTCCGTATGAACGAAGAGATCTCAGAGATGGTAAGAGATAGAGGTTTAACATGTATGGGACATATATTTCTTATACTTGCAGGCAGATCAAGTTTATTTTCAATTTTTGCCACGCCCCCTCCCGCCCCCGCAATTTGGAAAAAACTTCATATCTCCTACAGTTTTGGAGATAGATCGTTCGTTCCTTCTAGAGATACCTTGTAAACAAAATTATTTATCGATTTGCTGAAGGAATGATAAAGAGCGGATGAACGATCTCAAGTTATGGGCAAAAAACAGCCACCAACAACCCCACACATTTTACCCTATTGGTCATCGAATTGTACAAAGCGCTTAAATATTCCTCAGTGATATCCTCGAACCATACTTTTTCTATCACATCCTTCAATTCTACCATGGTTTTAGGCTTCCTTTTTTTTATTTTCGCAGCCATAAGGGCCCAGACATTCTCTATTGGGTTGAGGTCAGGGCTGTTTCCGGGCCAATTTATGGACTTAATGCCCAATTCTTCCTTCAAAATTGTTATCTTCGTTAAGAAGAAGGTCAAAATTAATTGATTAAATTGTTTTAATAACAAAAGCTCACTGAATTACTTACAGATCGAGCCCAATGGCAAGGTGCAGAATCATCTTGAATAATAGGATCTTCTTCTTTCTCACTTATTGCCTCAATGCTAGGCACAACTCCACTTAAAATTATATCTTTATATTTTTCCGCGTTCACCATACCCTGAATCATTGAAATTGATTCAGTTTTATGTATGATGAATGCTCAACGGTTCCCACACAGCAATTTTCCAAATATCGTTCGCCCTTTCTACGGCGCACCTTGCAAGTGCCATCGGGTCCAATGAGATTGAATTTGGACTCATCCGAAAATAGGACTCGTGACCATTCGGAAGCACTCCAATTGTTTTTTTCCTTGGCACAGTTTAGCCGATTTTCCTTCATTCTTTTATTTAGGAGTGGCTTTTTTGCAGGTGTCCTTGCCATTAAACCCACTTCATTTAAACGACGTTAAATTGTTCGTGTCGAAACATCCTTTGCAAATTGTTGCCGTACCTCAGATGCTATCTCAGCTGCATTTTGAAAGCGATCCTGCAGGCTCGTTTTCATGATAATACGATCTTCTCGTGCTGTGGTGCATTTTTTCATTCCCGATCCTTGCTTCCTTTCCACTTCACCTGTCTCACTGAACTTTCATTACAACCTGTCTGAGCTGCTATTTGACGATTTGCTACATTTTGTTCAGATAATAATATAATTCTCTCCTTCTCCCGAATACTGAACTGCTTTCCTTTAGGCATACTTTTAAAGGTGTCTTCAAAAATAAAATTCTAGAAAAAGCTATTTTGACAACTGAGCTCTTGAAATGACGATCTATGTGAAGAATATTTAAGGGAACCCCACAAAAAAAAAATATAAGCATAGAACGGCATTTAGGGAAATCCCCGAATAGTGATGGCAAAAATTCATAAATTTTCGAGGTGCGGCTTTTTTTGTGGCGCTGGGTGTAAGTCTATACATTTTTTGGTCCTTCGAGCCGGATCTACTTGAAGGATTGGTAGGTCCGTGCAGTGTTAAGCGTTTTCTGTGGCTGAGGACAACGGATTCGGTGGTTTTTAATTAAAAACAGTAACTACTTGGTGACCTAATTAAAGACAATAATTAAACGCGAAACAAACAAAGTTCTATACATTTTTTTATTGATCAAAATCCATCACCATCAAAAGGTGGCTGTTGAACTACCTGTCTGGAAGGCAGTCGCATGTAGAATTTCGAGGATCAACATCCGGTAGCAGAAAGCTCAAACAAGGAGTACCCCAGGGAGGAGTACTCTCACCACTGCTGTTCAACCTCTATATAGCCAACCTACCAACACCGCCACAAGAGGTTAAAATAGTCTCATATGCCGACGACTGCACAAATAATAACGTCAGGCAGGGATGTGAAAACCCTGGAGGACAGGCTAAACAGCTACTTGCCAACACTAGAAACTTTTTTCTCACACAGGAACCTTCTCCCACATTACTCTCGACTTGAAGAGTGGAGGGTGCGTGGGAAGAGGGGGTGGGTAAAGAGAGGGAAACCAAATTTGAATTGAATATTAATTGAAGAATGGCTGCCGTGAGGTCAAGTTGCGTCAACAAGGTGTGGAAGTTTTATAAAAAAATATTGTCGCTTTAAATTTCGGAATTTCTGTGAAATGCACAATCCTCATATATTTACTAGAAATGGGCGCGGGACGGAAATATCCCTAGACCCAAAGTTCACAATGTAGTTGTTCGGGAGAGGTATATTCTCAGCATCCACATGACAGGAAGGGATTAATATATAATTCTGGAGTTTCCGAGCGCTTATAAAATTTGCAGCGCTTTCGTAAATAGTCAAATGAAAATTTGACGTACTTCGCGGTTTTTGGTCTAAGCCTCTAATATACGCGTCTTCAAAATTTTTGCAAATTTCGCGATTTCCTTGACCATTTGATCTACTCCTCCTATTTACCCGCCGTTTTACCCTTCTTTATGATAATCTAAATTCAAATGAGAATTTTTGAAATTTCGCGATTTTTTTGACCATTTGTTCCACATCTTTATTTACCCGTGTACTCTAGCCGTCCATAAAATCTTCATAAAAATCTGAAAATAATGAACAATTTAGAAATTTCTTAATATTTTTGAACTTTCAAGGCACACCTTTCATTTGCTCGTTCTACAACTCCCGTTTAACCGTCTATATATGCCATCTATATATTTTTAATAATAATCTAAGCTCAAGAAAAAGAATTTTTGCAAATTTCTCAATTTTTATAAATTTTTTATACAATTACATGTTTTATTTGTTTGCATATTTTACATATTTGTTTACATATTTTGTTTTCAATGGAAAGTGGGTTATTTAATTAGTATAAATCCAAATTTTCAACTCAATCAACCTTCATTCAAAAAAGTACATAAAATCCGACGTCTAGACATAAGTGTGACCAGAAATACTGCTGAGGGTCAGGAAGCCTTCTTATGCCAAACTGGAGCGATAAAAAATAAATAAAGACCGACGTATGAGAAGCGCACCATTCCCAAATTGGGACCCCAGATTTAAGAGGGAAGGGCTTAGTTTTACGGACAATTACATACAAATACAGAGCCGCCAACACCTTTTGAAAGCCGCTTCGTTTGGACCACTGTTACAGTTCATGGATCAGAATATAGCTACAAAGACTAGAAACAACCGATCAGATGTCATCATAATTATGCGTAAATTTTATAATTATACTACATATATATAAGCACATTCTATGGAACATTTAGTGCTTCCCAACCGATACCCCTTTAAAATCTTATTCCACGCGTTTTCTTTGAGTGCCTGCCACATCAACAGCAATATGCTGATGTTAGCAAAGCTGGAAGCTTCCTTAAAAGCCAAAAAAGTAGACATGCTGTTATTTATATTTATTATATTTATTTGAAACTAAAAGTTCTCAATAATTAATAAAAAGACGTCATAATTTAAGTTTATATTATTCTTACATAAATAATTGGGGTCTGAAGATCTCATTAATTAATGTAAAGAAATCGTTAAGTTTATATCACTCACAAAAAAAGAACATTTTGAGTCTGTAAGCTCTAATTAATTAATCTTATGAAATTGTTACTTATTTTCATTCATTAAATGGTAAGTAGATATATTATCGATATTATCGATAATATCGACTTCTTGTCTAAAAAATAAATAAATAAAAAAAAGTTTTGCAGTTCTACAACATGAGCTTGATCTATTTGAGATTGATCTGTTTTAGTCACTGGGAATTTGAGCTGACTATCTCGAACCAAAACAATTTTTGAATTGTTTTACTTGAACCTTTTTTTTAAAACATGAATCAAAGAGCACTTTGACTTCCTTCATGCTTCTTCCTTTTCTTCTTTATTGGCCCGATGTTGCATCACAACAGCTTGACGGTCTCGGCCTCTGCTATGAATGCCCTCCACTCGCTTCTGCATTGTGCGAGCTGGCACCAGTTGTTCACACCAAGGTTGGAAATGTCTTTCCACACTTGATCATCCCATCTTAGTGGTGGGCGCCCCCTTCTGCCTTGTCCTACAAAGACAGCCGCCTTCGCTTTGTAAGTCTTTTTTACTGGAGCTTCTTCATCCATCCGAATTACATGTCCTAACCAACGCAGCCGCTGTTGCTTATGCGCTTGACTAGACTGATGTCCCTATAGAGCTCATTCAGTTCGTGATTCATTCGAATGCGGTATCCATCGCTAACTTTTAAAGGTCCATAGATCCTCCGCAGGATTTTTCGGTCGAACACGCCAATCGCCTCCTCATCCGCTGCTGTCATTGTCCATGCTTCTGCGTCGTATTGGAGGACTGGGATGATGAGCGACTTGTATAGCGCTATTTTTGTTCTTCGAGAAAAGGCTCTGCTCTTGAACTCCCTACTGAGCACATAGTAGCATCGATTTCCAGGAGTAATTCTTCTTCGGATCTCCAGGCTGATGTTGTGGTCGCCGGTAATCATCGTTCCGAGGTAGACAAAATCCTCCCCTATAGTAACAAATTGTCCAAGATGCGTAGACTTCTTGTCCGTGGATACTAGGTACTTCGTCTTGTCCTCGTTTACCGCTAAGCCCAGCAGTTTAGAGTGCTTCTCAATCGCTAAAAACGCCCTGCTTACCGCCCGTTCGTTTTTGCCGATAATATCAATATCATCGGCGTATGCGAGTAGCATTAGATCTTTATAAAGAAATGAGCCCAATCTGTTGGCATTTGGCGTGTTGGCACTGGCGCAGTGCAGTATATACTCCATCAGTAGATTAAAGAAGTCACACGCTAGGGCTTCCTTCATGCAGTTCTCTAATATATGGGTGATTCCATGAAAAATCGGGCACTTAACTTTTTTTTTGCTTTTTTTCGTATTCTTTGTTGTAAAATAGTATGTACGTATTTTCAGCATTTTGCTGAAATATGCTTAATTCGCGGGAAAAAATGATTTGAAAATGTAGCTATTAAAAAACTTTAATTATTTTCAATTGCTTGCTATCCAAAGCCATTTGTAAAAAAATAATTTTAAAATCTGTAAATTTACATCCGATTGCAAACTTTCAAACTACTTACACTTAAAAATTGTTTAAGTTTTTTTTGGTTTCCAAATTGCGGAAATGAGTAAACAAAAATTAATTGCCGCGAAAGGGACGTTTTATTTTTCTTCATTTTTTCTCACAATTTGGACTTGTGTCCAGGAATTAACTGTATTAAGCTGCAAATGGTAAATTGAATAGTTCCAGAATTATGGACTTATTCAAAAAAAAAATTGTATCGGTTACGGTTCCGGTACGTGAATTGAAACGGTTTATTTCGGTTCGAGGTTCCGGTATTAAGCCCTGGTTATAACTTATAGAACAGAACACAATGATTAGATTGCTTCAAAAATAGTTGCTCTAAACTATTGTTGAATTAAATTTTTAGCAATTGTAAATCGCAGCAGGAAAGTATGCTCTTAGTTTTCAATAATCATTCGTTGGCATAAGCTAACTTTAACAGCCGCTGTTATAACAGGATTATGTTACATCAACATCCCTGCAAACATTTTGTCGTGTTTCTTATCTCTCTCGTCATAAAGAGAATTTGGCGATAGTGGGGATAGGGAGAGTTTAGTGATAGTTTGGCGATTATACGAACAAAATACATATGGTATCGCATTTTTAACATACAAGGGATAAATTATCGATACATGGTATCGCTTTTTTTTCATCCAATCGGTATATTGGAGATATATCCCTAAAAAATCGCCTTGAAGACATTAATGCGATTCTTTTTTGAAAAAAATTGTTAGTTAATTTTATAAACAATTTCAAAAATCGTCAAAAACGGAAAAATGGAATAAAAGGGTTTTTTAAAAACTTGATTTCTCAGGTTTGGTTTATCGGACAGGTCTCGAATTGATATTGCTGAATAGTATTTTGCTGTATCTATCCAAATCCAAATTTAATAGCTCTTTAAACTATTTAATAATATTAAGTAATTGTTAACTAACATCGTGGCAAAGCTTTATTTAAGGGCATATTTTTATTTGTTAGTTATTTGTTTATAACTTGAAAAATTAATATCTTTTAAACTATAAAAGTCTCCAACTTTTTGAATGCACCGTAGTTTAAGTTATGTTTAAGGCAACAAAATGTATATTCTAAGAACCAATATAATGATGGGTAACACTGAGAAAAAATTATATATAAACTTTAGCAATAATTACTTAATACTATTAAATAATTTAACAAGTTATTAAATTTGGATTTTGATCGATACAGCAAAATACTATTCAGCAATATCAATTCGAGACCTGTCCGATAAACCAAACCTGAGAAATCAAGTTTCTAAAAAAACGTTTTTTTCGGTTTTTCCGTTTGTTTTTGAAATTGAAATTGTTTATAAAATTAACAAAAAACTTTTTTGCCAAACGGTAAATCACGTTTTGGTGGGATTATCGAGATCTAATTTCGAACTTTTTTTTATTTAAATCAAAAATGGTAAATTTTAAAACCGTTCGGTTTCAAAAAGAATGACCCATATTAGATGCCTTGCCTTAGACGCAAGGGGTGGCGCAGCCGTCAAAGGCGTCTTTCCAACCGTGTTTTTTAGTCCAAATGCCCCGAGTTCGAATCTCCGAAGAGTAAGTAAAAATTTTTAATATAAAATATAAGAGTTTGTTTTTATTGTTGTTATTCAGAATAAAAAAATATTCGGAATAATAAAAATAAAAAAACTTATCCTCCCACATAAGAGACTCATTAATATCTTCAGGAAAAAACGATTTCCTATCTCCAGAATATACTTTTTTTTTTATCACCAGGAAGAATCGCTTTTTTATCACAAAAGCGTAGTACGGAGACGCTGACAATTTTTGCGGAGCGGAAATTGTTTGATAATTTCCATAGCCGCTCAGACAGTGTAGTGTGACACGGCAACAGACAGAAATCAGCTGTTGTGTGTATAAAAAATAAGCGGGCTAATTCAAATAAAATAAAAGAGTGTATAAAATTGAAAATGGAAGTCACTAGGAGAAATTCAGTTGTCTGTGTTAATTCGATGGTCTATTTCATGGAAGCATTTTGTGTGGGGCGGTAGAAGCCCTTTATTTTGGACTGCGGGAGCAGAACTTAGCCACTTAGACACTGCTATAACGACAACACAAAACGCATCTGGAGATTAAAATTGCTGGGCCGCATATTAAACCAGAGGCAATATTCATAGCCACAGCCAGCTTCATAGACTGGAGGCGGATCATACTCGCCGGGCGTATTAGAGGAGGATAAACTAGGTGAATACGGATTTAAAGGTGGCCACAACAGTAGCAACGGAAGCTACCACAGTAAGCCGAAGGAGCCACTACTATAATGGGCTGTGAAGACTTCAGCTTAGGGCTGCTTGGCCGTTAGCTGTAGGGCCGTTCCGTGGGCTGTGGAGAATGCGAAGGTTTAGACTCGGGTGGAATGCATACATTGGGCAAATGGCATGCCGGGAGAAGCATACAGAGAAGGATTCTCCTCCACAAGTGATGCAGCTGCTGGTATCGAAATGGTTTTTGGTAGTCAAATCCCATAAAATGGATTGAGACTCGACCGCTTTGATTAACGCCGCTCCAAATGACTTTTGTATGTTTTTTTTGTTTTATTTGCATCCATTTTTATACTCTGTACCGAAGGTACATAGAGTATATTGAGTTTGTGCAAAAGTATGTATCAGGGAGAAGGAATCATTTCCGACCCTATAAAGTATATATATTCTTGATCAGCATCAACAGCCGAGTCGATATAGCCATGTCCGCTTGTCCGTCTGTCTGTCTGTCTGTCTGTCCGTCCGTCCGTATGAACGAAGAGATCTCAGAGATGGTAAGAGATAGAGGTTTGCCATGTATGGTACATATATTTCTTATACTTGCAGGCAGATAAAGTTTATTTTCAATTTTTGCTACGCCCCCTCTCGCCCCCGCAATTTGGAAAAAACGTCATATCTCCAGTTTTGATGATATATGGTTCGTACTTTCTAGAGATATCTAGTACTCAAAATTATTTATCGATTTGCTGAAGGAATGATAAAGATCGGATGAACGATACTCAAGTTATGAGCAAAAAACGGTCACTTAACACCCACCACCCACCCCACCCATAACCTAAGCATTGCGTTCAGCAGAAGCAATCTTAGTGAGAGAGAGACAGAGATGAGAGAGAGAGAGAGAGAGAGAGAGAGAGAGACTTAGAGAGCGCACTGCGTTGTGCGTTGTGTGTTAACTGGCCGTTTGACTCGTGACCAAATGCGAGCTGCGACATTAAGGGTGCAGAGTATGTTATAGTCGGGCTTGACCGACTTTCTTTCTTGTTTTAATGGTAGACTTTAGCATCATGATTTCTATGGGAAAGCTACATTGCTTAACAAGATTTACATTTGCGTATTGGATACGAAAAACTGAATACTGGAGAAACATGAGCGAAAAATCGAAAAAAAAAAGGTTTATATTCGATTTTTCCGTCACATCGACTCAAAAGAGGGGATGGAGTTTTCCCAAAACTTTTAATTTGAAACATGCAAAGAAACTTTGCTGAAGAAAGTTTACCAAAAAAACTAGACTTCAAAAAATGTTTTATTTTCTTAAAAATGGCAAAGTTGATAAAAAACTTGTAGTGGTTGTTAACTGGTCGATTTTTGCTCATAAATTGTGCATCGTTCATCCGAACTTTATCATTCCTTCAGCAAATCGATAAATAATTTTGATTACTAGATATCTCTAGACGATCAATCTATCTTCAAAACTGTGGGAGATATGACGTTTGTTACAAATTGCGGGGGCGGGAGTGGGCGTGCCAAAAATTGAAAATAAACTTGATCTGCCTGCAAGTATAATGAGTTTTTGTCCCATACATGTCAAACCTCAATCTCTTACCATCTCTGAGATCTCTTCGTTCATACGGACGGAAAGACGGACAGACGGACATGGCCATATCGACTTGGCTGTTGATGCTGATCAAGAATATATAGACTTTATAGGGTCGGAGATGATTCCTTCAGGCTGTTACACACTTTTGAACAAACTTAACATACTCTTTGTACCTTTGGTACAGAGTAAAAAAACAAAACACAAGTTTAGTTTAATTAGTAAGAAATTTAAGCCACTTGAGCCTGAACCTGATTAAAACAGGAAATCAATTATATTCGTTGACAAGTAAAATATTTTCAAATAAATCTTTCAATTTCAAATTTCATCCAAATCGGTTGGTTTGTTCCCGCGAAAATTGGGTTTAAGTGCGGCAAGACAGACAAATTTCCAATTTTCATTTGGAAAATTATGAAAAATATTTTAATTTGTATTTAACAAAATGTCGAATGAAATCATGCCTTCTACTTAATTGGTTGGTCTACGGCCATTTTCACCATTCTTCGTATTTTCAACAAAATGGCGTAAAGAACACATGCCTTGATACAGGCAAGCCTCCTTTTAGCCGCCGACGTGCGCATGGCCCAAACCCATCAGACCGACTGACTGCGCAGTCAACTGCCTACAAGTATAAGAAGTAGATGTCCCATATATGTCAAACCTCTATCTCTTACCATCTTTGAGATCTATGCGTTCATACAGATGGACAGACCGTTCTGTCTATGGCAGCTACAATATATAGTTGTCCGATTTACATCAAGCTTGGTGGAATTATGAATAAGCAAAGATAACATATATTATATAATCACTTCCAACAAAAAACATCCAATTTTTTAAACATTTCATACTAAATATTTTCAGGAACATAAACAATCCAAGTTTTTTTGTTTGTTAAATCAAAATTCTGTAATTATATTTCGTTAAACTATTTAAAAAATTTAAAAAATGAAAGAAAAACCAATCAAGTGTGAAACGACACTAGTTGGAACGCAGGCTATTTTTATAAAGCTTACGACAACATATTGTAGATAGATGAATAGTTAGTTAGACGATGTAGAATCCAAACATTCGTATAGAATGTGCTCTTGTGCTTCGCACAAGAGTCGAACGAGAAATGAGCTTCAGTCGCTTTTGACTAGCTAACAATTCTTCGAATGAAGTGAAAGGTCAAAGCCTACTTGGTGTAAGAAAATTTAAACTATGCAGGCCAGGAGGTGTCGCATTGTGGCACCAACATTTCTGGAAGCGAAAATTCTAAACCTGACCACCAAGCGGAGTTTATGGGCATATCGAGTGAGCGGTTGGAAATGTAAAGTGATCAGCGTAATATGCTTCAGGAGGTAGCAGCGAGTCAAGCTACCTACTATTTCGATCTAATTGGATTGTTGATTGATGATGAGCAGCTCCTGTTCGAACTCTGCAACGCATTCTTGAAAAGACTTACCATCTTATTAAGCTGCCGAATTAAAAGCTGCTGTTTTTGAGCAACAGTTAGAGTAACCACTAATTGTTTTGCAAAATTT
>JBAMBO010001126.1:0-22058 GCA_037044535.1 Lordiphosa magnipectinata
GAGGCTATTTCTAATGTATTCAAAACTCATATACCAGTTTCGTACACTACCTCTCGCACGCGCTCTTCCCCATGGTTTACGAAAAGCTATATATAAGCTATATATTTGAAAAATATAAAATCTCGCCTGTATAATAAATTTAAGAAATCCGGTTCTCAGTTAGATTTTTCTAGATATTCAGTGGCCCGCTGAAAGTTTTTGCTGCATAATTCAGAATGCTACAATAGTTATATGCTTAGCTGCAAGATAAGCTTTCAGCAAAACCCCAAAAAGTTCTATAACTTCGTTAACTCCAAACGCAAATCTTCTCAGTTTCCTCCATCGCTTTCGCTCGATAACGTGACTGCTAGTAATGATGCCGACATCGCCAATTTATTCGCAGCATTTTTCCAGCGTTGCTATTCCGCTTCATCGACTAGTTTTGGTACCATTAATCCGTATCCCTATCCTATTACCCACTCTAGCAGCTTCCATCCACCTGTTTTGGATTTAGAGAGTCTGCTTTCGGGTATTCGTTCGATTAAAACATCATCATACTCCTGGACCTGACTATGTACCAAGCTGTGTGCTTAAAAATTGTGCAAATTCTTTATGCTTCCCGCTTTTAAGGTTGTTTAACTTATCTCTTGAGCTAGGTGAGTTTCCCAACGATTGGAAAAAATCTTTTGTCATTCCTATCAGTAACAAATTACAGGTGTATCTCAAAACTATCTGACATTCCTAAACTTTTTGAAATGCTCATAACATCTCAAATACAGTACTCTTGTCGCTCAGCACGGCTTTATGAAAAAGCGTTCTGTTTCTGCTTTTAACTCTGTCAATCATGATCTCCTCCTTCACAAACTGTATCTGCTTGGTTTTCCTCTAAACTTTCTTAACTGGATAAAGGCTTATTTGACACACCGTTCCCAGCGTGTCCGTTTTAATTCGTCGCTTTCTGAATCCATCAGCGTACTCTCTGGGGTATCTCAGGGTAGTCATCTTGGACCTCTACTTTTTAATTTGTTCATTAACGACATCCCTCACGTCCTGCTTCATTCGCATACTTTGATGAACGCTGATGACCTAAAACTCTGCTTGTCCTATAAGGACCCGTTGTCACCTCTCTTTCTTCAATTGGACTTAAACTCTCTGCATACATGGTGTTCGGTTAATTCCCTCCCACTTAACGCTGAAAAGTGTAAATGTATGACTTTCCATCGAACACAGCCGTATTTATACGACTTTTCGATTGATGCCAATCCTTTTGAACGCATTTACAAGGTTGATGATTTAGGCGTCCGCTTTGTCCCCAAGTTAATCTTTAATAGACATGTCTCTATCATCTTTAATAAAGCTATGGGTGTTCTTGGGTATATCAAAAGATGGTCCAAGGAACTTAACGATCCGTATCTCACTAAACATTTATACGTCTCTCTAGTTCGACCAATACTTGAATATGGGTCGTGTGTTTGGTCACCGCATTATCAAAAATTTCAGGAACAACTTGAATCGGTTCAAAAACAGTTTTTAATTTTTGCCCTCCGTGGCCTCAACTGGGATCCCACCATCCATCTTCCATCTTACGAGCATCGACTACTCTTAATCGATCTTCCATCTCTTAAGAACCGCCGTACGTACCATTAAATTATGCTAACTATGAACCTTTCCGAAATTTGTGTCTTAACTATAATATGTATTACCATCTTTTCTCTGCTCACTCTTTTGTGTTAGATGTAAGAAATAATTTACTGTCATTTTTTAAGCGACCCCTGCAATGTTGACAGAACTTTGTCAAACTTAAAGAGTACCAACGTAACTCCACCAAAAAATTGAAAATCAAAAATCGAATACTTTCGGGATACTTTCTGAACGAACGTGCTATACTAGCTTATAAGGTATGCGAAATAAGTCACCTTACAATTATATAATCCATGATATATTCTAAAGCTGGAAATATATTTAAATATTTTTCTTTTTTCGTTCAACTTTACGAAGTAACAATTCAATTCCAATTCTTAAAAGATTTAATGAAATCATAATACTTTTTAAAAAATTCAATTTATATTTTTTAGAACGAAATAAGTGAACTGATAATTTCAAAATATTACGATTTTAATAAGGTTTAGTCACCGTGATTTTTTTTTAATATACCTAAAAATGTCCTCCATTACTGTTAATAGCCATCAATATACGTCCTAGCATTTAATTAACCAAGTTTCAAAGAATTGATGCATCCAATATAGCCCAATCTACGATAATAGACTTTTTAAGTTCTTTTAACGTGTTAACTTGCCTCCCATACTTGTAGACTTTGTTGGAAATTATCTCCCATAATTTTTCATTGAAATTAAGATCTGAACCTTTGGCGGGCCACATCAAAACCGCTATTTGTTTTTCTTTAGAAAATAGTTTAGTGCATTTTGAAACGTGGTACGCGGCATTGTCCTGTTGGAATGTCCAAGAATCTCTGAAATATTCTTGTCCAAAACTACAGAAACTTTATCAAATAGTTTGACATACTTTTTAGAGTTCATTTTATGTGTTACAAATCATATTGAACTCATTACAGCAAAGCCAAATGCAGTCCACACCATTACGTAACCTCCTTGACAATTGCGTGTCACTCTTACTTGTTTTGGCGTCCGTATATCCCGATAATAATACTGATACTCTTCTTGGCCATCTAAATTAAACTTTTTTCATCACTAAAGATAAAACTTTGCCACTCTAAGTCATTCAACTTATGCATCTCAGCAAAGTGCATACGGGCAACTTTGTGCCTAGGAAGTAATTGACATTTGACGGTCCTTTTTTCATATCAATCGAATTGATCGTTACGTAAAATTTGCTGCACACGACGCTTCGATACTGGGAGAGCTAGTTCGTGGGAAATATGGCCTGCACTTAGGTTTTCTTTAATTCTTTTCTTTTTATTCCTTTTTTATCACGTTTTTACAGCAATGGGGGGCGTCCAAAACGAGGTCTTTTTCTGTGATTTTCAGGATCTTTTAAATACTTTTGAATTTAACTTAAATTTTGGAAGAAAATTACTATAGAGGTATCCCCATTTCGCGATATGGCGATATTTTAGCTCGCTCTTCATTAGAAGGGTATTGGCTTTGAAATATTCCTCCAAAATTGAAGTTGATTTAAGATTCACATCTACAGATTATGAATCAAACCTCACTTTTTTATTGGCTACAACTTATGGCGAAAAATCTCCTATAAATTTACGCTTGTATGCACGTGAACGAAGTCAAAAACTGATAATGTAAGCTCAATTATTTCGTTCTGAAGTGCGCGGCGCATGAGCTTTTTAATAAATATAACGACACCTTATAGAGTCTTGTGCTTAACATTGTTATTGCAAGCATGGAAATTGTCTTAGAGGAAACTAAGCAAAAAAAAAGAAATTGAAAAATGATAAGCAAAGCTCTGGCAGCAGATCATAAGATTTATAAGGTGACTTATTTCGCATACCTTACCAGCGGCTTCGCTAGCATTTGTGTATGTAGATTTTCCTAAATTTGTAAAACACTTTACTTTACCTAACCTTTCGCACAAACAACCTTGACCTCCAACTTTCCACCCTGGGGTGTGAATTTTCCGGAAGATTGGTACGCAGTTATTGTTGGATTTTGCATATAGATCATTGACAATGATCTTGAACCTGATCGGAGAATGAACAATAAAGTGTTTAACGCGAATTTTCCACATTACCCAACAGAATTTTGAAAAATCGAATCGTAGTACTCACTCGCATCATAAGATAAAACTACTGTGAAAAACTGAGCATTCTGTCTCTTATGGTTTGGGCTGTGTGGCAGGCACCAGTTGATTAGGTTGAACTCTTTTATATACATATATAGAAAATATTTATTTAACAAATTTATATAACAAGATGACTTATTTAATAAAATAAACAAAAGTGCATATTTAAGGCAAGGGGATTGTCTCTGATCGAGCTCTCTAGAGCTTAGCTTATATTTTCCATATATCTTTTTACTTAAGGAATGGAGTCTGAGTAATTGAGTTATGGGCTATGAATATATTTTTACATATTTCGCAACAATGCGTAATTGACTTTTAAGAGCCCTTTTTTGTCAGTTTCTTTTGCTCACCTATTGTACTTAACCAACCCAGATAAATGTTATGAAAATCACATACTTGGTAAATTTTAATTATTCATCAATTTCTGTCAGCGCCTCCAAGTCCAAGCAAGGAATGAGGTTTTACATAACAACACTAATTGTTTGATTTTTTGTTGCAATAAACCAACTTCAGTTTAAGCACATCTTTCCGGCTTAGGCCTTTACGTTGTCCCATATTGGGTGCGCTACGCAATGCTATAATGGTAGGTTTTCCATTCTATGAGAAGGCTGTTGGTCCATAATGCATTATACTGTCATAATCATAGCCCAAGCCAAAATCACTCACATCCCTTGCCTGGTATTTTGCAAAGGCATAGGCCAAGCCATTTCTAATGTTCTCATAATTAATTTTTACAAACTGATCTCTATTGGGATCATTATGCATGTTAACAAAGCCCAAGGCATGGAGTAGCTCATGCAGTATGTTTCCATGAGACATGCATTCAGCTCCCAGATTAAGAAGTTGACGCTTTTCACCTAAGTAGCCCACTTCGGAAAAACAACCAGCGTTTGTTCGTTGGATAACAACCTGTGGTTCCTTAGGATTGGACGAATGATGAAAACGTATACAGGTTTCTCGTGATATAGCAGCCATGGCTTGGTGTATGCGTCTTTGGTCCAAGGAAGCTATTCAATGTAATATTCAAAAACTGGAAAATTGATTTCTACTAAAGACTTGCACAATCCTTTGCCAAAGCTGTACACCAGAATGCCATTTTTCCAATAGTATTTAGACCAAAGGTGGACATTTCGATTTATGATGGTGCCTTCCAGATACTTCTGCTGTTCTGAGGTGAGTAGCATATCAGTTTTTTGATTGCCATCCCCAGGCAGTGTGTCGGCTACGGTTCCAAAGACCAGGAGACTTGTTATCAATAGATAAAGCATTTTGTCAATGATGTGCGAAAGTTAAGCCTGATGCGGTATTTATATGATGGGAAGAGAGGAAGTCGTATATTTTTATTAAGAACTAAGATAAGGTGCACTGCCAATGACTGATAAGAGCATATTAGCTGAAAATATGATGTTTAAGAAGCTTAATTACGTGTAAATGACAGTAATAAGGAAATCAAAATATTGCAAGATATTTCGAAAGAAGAAAATGTTAAAGTCATTTAATGTAATGGGCATTTAGCTGCATACTTTAGTTCTCAACGTGAGGCACCACGAAAGTTCTCAGCAAGAGGTGCCGCGAAAGTCCTCAACGAGAGGCACCACGAAAGTCCTCAACTCGAGGCACACGAAAGTTCTCAACGCGAGGGACCACGAAAGTACTCAACAAACGGCGTAATTAAAGTCCTCAACGAGCGGCACCACAAACTTACACAACAATAGGCACCAGGAAAGTCTTCAACAAGAGGGCCTTCGAAAGTCCTCAACGCGAAGCATACTCAATCAGCTCAAACGAACTTGCCTATCGACTCCCAATCGAAGCAACGACTTCAACAGATGTAACCATCGACGCAGCTACTCATATCTGTATTCGGTGCACATGCTCGATTACACGGATTCATCGGTTTCTACACTCAACGAAAACAGATGGTCGATGCAACTATATTACCAACAAAATACATTGAAAGTCATTCGCTCTGCTCTAAATCGAACGCCATCAACTTTCAAAACAAACTAAAATCATATCAAAATGGTTGAGTGAGTAAAAAAGGCACCCATCTGGTTGCAAACAAAATGTTTCTGCCTGAATAAAGTAAGTTGAGTACTTTCTTAGCTACTCTTCGCATGATCTTCATATAAATCGACACCAAAAATATAGCACAACGATTTTGTCTGAATCTTTTAACATACTGATAACATTGTTAAAGGAAATATCATTTCACTGGCAGTTGCAGTTTGCAAGACTTCTCTGATTATATGTATGCCTCTGGCAGGCGTTCACACATGTTTGAAAGCAGTTGAAGTCTGGTCGACCGATTCATTGATAATGCCAATCTGTCTGAAAGTGAAAACCGTTTTCGGAGTATCTAAAATTAAAATATTTGGGATTCTGAATTCATGAATATTGTGCAATTAGATTATTGTGAATAGTTTTAAAGAGTTTTCCCCAACTGATAGAAAGACTTTTCAACATTCATTGGAAGCACTTTGAGATCGGCAGGTTAAATTTCTGAAATATATGACCAAGTTAATAAATCAGTTGCACTGGTTAGTGGTTAAGGCTGACTAGAACAAAGTCCCCAACCCCTCAGTTTAAACCATGTCAAAAGTGGTTCACAGATATATGCTTCTAAGCGACATTTATTTACTGTCAATTTGATAAAAGTTTAGCAATAAACATGGTTTAGCTTGTACACATCGGTCCAGCTAATGCCCTCATTCTGACCAATATAGGCTCCGTTGTGTGGAATAATAGTGGGTTGTCCATTCCTCGAAAAGTCATATGCTCCATAGTGCATCACACTGCCATAATCGTAACCGAATCCAAAATCGCTCACATCATTTGCACTGTACTTGTCGAAGTTGCCCTCCATACCGGGTTGCACATTCTCATAGGCGATTCTCACATAGTTATCACGGTAGGGATCACTTTGCTGGTGAACAACACCCAAGGCATGGAGCAACTCGTGCTGGATGGTGCCGTACCAAATGCAGCCATCGCCCAAATTCAAAGGTTGGTTCAGCCAGTTCAAGAAGCCCACATAGGACCAACATCCACCCTCTGTCCTCTGAATGACCACCTGGGCTTCATGGGGATTGCTGGTATGACGGAATCGAACACAGGTATGCATGGAAATACCAGCCATGGCACGCTGCACCTCAGAATGATCCCAAGCGGCTACAGAGGGGCATTAATGGTCAATAATTTCTCTCAAATTTTAATAGGTTGAGTCAACTTACACAATCCAGGGCCAAAGCTGTACACCAGGGTGCTACCGGGCCAGTGATAATTAGACCAGCGCATCACATTGCGGGATTCCGGGTCGCCCTTCAAATATTTCTCCTGCTCTGGGGTCAGACGCATCTCATACTCCTGCTTGTTGGTGAAAGGCTCCACAGCTTCAGGCTTCACAGGCTCCACAAGGCCCACACGCAGTTTGGGAGTCTCCTCCTCTGCCACAGGCAGGGAATGAGTTAAGGAACCCAAGGTCAGAACGAATACTAAACTCAACCAAAGCATTTTCTAGCTGTGCTGCAAATGTCCAAACTGCTGGGGTTTTTATACCATGGAAAAAGTTTGTACTCGGCAGAATTTTCGAATTGGCCGATAAGATATTTGATTTAAATTAAAATTTATTATTTTATTAAGCTAAACAATAAATAACAGCGTGCGACACTCACAAATACCATGAATATGAATAAATTTTGAGACTAAACATTTCAAGTAGCAGATTTTTGGAAATCAGTTCAAGTACTTTTTTTTTACCAGCAACTTACTCCGACACTGTTGTTTTTGAGAAGTGAAGCAAAAAAGTTTTGCGGTATTTCCGCAAGCTTGTCTTTGCAAGCGCGTAGTTCTAGTTGTATTCGTCGCATCGGTTTACGCTAGAGCTTTTTGGAAAGCTCTTTTCACGCGCTAACACGTGCTTGGATTCAAAAAGAAGCTCGATGTATGGGTGCCACACGACTTGACGCAAAGAAACATTTTTACCCGTATGGATGCATGCGAATCGCTTCTGAATCGCAACAAAATCGACCCGTTTTTGAAGCGGATGGTGACTGGCGATGAAAAGTGGGTCACTTACGACAACGTGAAGCGCAAACGGTCGTGGTCGAAAAGCGGTGAAGCTGCCCAGACGGTGGCCAAGCCTGGATTGACGGCCAGGAAGGTTCTTCTGTGTGTTTGGTGGGATTGGCAGGGAATCATCCACTATAAGCTGCTCCCCTATGGCCAAACGCTCAATTCGGACCTGTACTGCCAACAACTGGACCGCTTGAATGCAGCACTCATGCAGAAGAGGCCATCTTTGATCAACAGAGGCCGAATTGTCTTCCATCAGGACAACGCCAGGCCACACACATCTTTGGTGACGCGCCAGAAGCTCCGGGAGCTCGGATGGGAGGTTCTTTTGCATCCACCGTATAGTCCGGATCTCGCACCAAGTGATTACCACCTATTTCTGTCCATGGCGAACGAGCTTGGTAGTCGGAAGTTGGCCACAAGAGAGTCCTGTGAAAATTGGCTCTCCGAGTTTTTTGCCAATAGGGAAGCGAGCTTCTATAAGAGGGGCATTATGAAGTTGGCATCTCGTTGGGAACTCGTCATCGAACAAAACGGCGCATATTTGACTTAAATCGCATTATTATAACCAATTTTATGAACAATTGAAAATTCGATAAAAATACCGCAAGACTTTTTTGACAACCTTATATTACAATTGCCAGTGAGAATAAAAAGCTTTGATACAGTGGAGAAAGACTCTGATGATAAATGTTCTTTGGCCTCCAGATCCTAAGCTCCCTCTTTTTCGACTTTGCTGCCCTAAAACCGTCTGAACGCCGTCTTACAATATCTCCAGAGAAATAAGTCGGTAGAATCCCAAGCTGTGCCACCAACTGCTGTCACTCAGAGTTAAGGTCAAGAAATATCACCACTCGCCAGTTCTTTAACGCCAGCCTCCCTCAAGTCGCCATCATTATCCCTGGACGAGGATAGCAAGAATGTACAGGACACTAAAGAGGAGTCAACTTAACTCCATGACTCGGCTACTTAATAGGCTTTGGCATCCGTTCTCCGCTTTAAGAAATCCAATCAGGTTTCTGGTTCTAGATTTCCAAGTCATTCGAGCCCAGTCACTCCTGAAATGATTTTCAATATAATCTTTAGACATGTGAACATGTTGCGATGTGTTTTCCTCAACAAATATTGTCAATAAACTTTTACTAAGTTAGCCAAGCGTCTTCATCATTTAACTTACCTTAGTCCTACACTTTGAGCCGTGCTGCCGCTTCCCCAGCCAAAATATTATGCTGGCCTGCGCTCCGGAATTGATCGACAAATTGATTAATCAACATAATATTACATGGCAATCATGAGCAGTGTGAACAATTAACATAATATTACAGCTGATTTCTCGAATTAGAAAATATTTGTTCAATTTGTGTCCCCCGTAGAGCCCGAAACTTACATACATCCGCTTGAAATCAATGTTTTACGACTTTGCCTTATGATACAATAACTACAAGGTTGCGCAACCGAAAGTGCCTTTTACACAGGGCTGAATCACACTATAAATTAAGAGCCACACAGTCGTTGTTTACATTTTTTGACAGTTTTCGATAGAAGTTTAGCACTACATTAGAAAATCGAAAGCGACCATGCTGGTTCGATACAGCAGATTACAACTTTGAGTCATCGAACCAAGGCTGACTGAGAATATGGAAGCTGCGCAGTGCGCTACCTTGTAGTTATTGTATCATGTCTTTGCCTTTTCTCTTTAACGACTTTGCTGCTGTGTTTTTCAAATCTGGAGCATAGTTTTCCATTTATTTACTCAAAAACACCAAAGGAATTTCATTCAGATAGGCTAGAAAATAACGATTGGCTTTAAGACCTCCCCCGGGTGTGAGTTTACAAGACTGGAGAACTATTTACACCATTTATTTGGCCCTTAGAGCGACACACCCAACTTCATACTGAAAGGATTAAAAATAACTTTTCCCATTTCCCACCGTTCGTCGAGAATTTGCAATATCGGGAATTCAAATTACAAATTATTTTGCATACTATACTTACAAACCGAGTTGCAAGACAAACAGATGAAAAATAGTTTCTTGCATGCAGAGGTTGAGGACATTACACATACACGAGCCGAACGCATTCCGAAGCTGAGGCCAAGAGAGTAAACAGCTCAGGAGTCGCTGACTAGACTTCGCTGCGGTTAGGTCAAAGCTGGTTCACGACGCTTTATTTTCGCATACCAATACACTCTCCCTTTTTGGCGTCGCTCTCGTTGACCAACGCTGGGCTAAGCACACTCAAACGGCCAGCAAAACAGCCTGGGGGGGGGGGTTCTTTTCCTTTCTCTTCACTTTCTCCTGACAAAGCCAATAAACATTTAGAAAGAATAGACGATAGAATTAATTTTCTTTAACGATTTACTTTAATTTAGATTTAGAAATAACCGAAATTTTAAAGTAGACATAGTTTACTTACGATAAAAAGATCTTATAATAGAAGGGATTATATTAAATAGGTATTTGCTTTTATTCTTAGCTTTAAGCCTTTACCGAATAAAGAGAATGTGCAATATTATACGATAATTATTTTGTTTTGTTTTAAAAAAGAAAAATTCATTGTTAGGGCATAATTATTTTTAGATGTAGCTATTTAGAAATTAGTTTTGCTTGCATTTCATTTTGGCTTTCGTAAATTTTCTATTCAATTATCATTATATCAAAATAAAATTAGTAATTCAAGTTCTACGTCCCAAGTCGTCGTTAGTGTCAAGCAACTCAACACCACTTAAAGGGTATCAGCACATCAGCTGTTATGTTTGGTTGACCCAATTACAAAACTCACTCAAAATCACCAAAACGGAGTGCAATGAACAACGAATCTCATTTATAAAACTTATGTCAACTTTTCACTAATTTTTTTAGTTAATTGCACTCTTGCTCTTTCCAAGCATCCACACAAAAGTGATCCATAAGTCACTCAATGATATTCACTCAATTTTGTAACTGTTGCTAGTGGTTTTCTGTTTGTTGTTGCTGTTGAATCTCGCGATCACACTTAGAATTTTTGTTAGGTTTGTTTTTGTTGTTTCATTCATTTGATCAATGTTTAATAACAGCGTTTAGACCGACAATCGGTTTTTCACTCACCCAGACATACTGCAACGTCGATGGAGGCCTCCTCGATGATGGTTGATATGATTTTGTGGCTAAGGATGGGCTTTTTAAAAGAATAACGAAAAGGAGCGTGCTTGACCAAAAACAAAAACCAAAAGAAAGAGTTTACAAAACCAACTTGGGTATACGGTGCCAGCAAGGGCTCGCTTGTGTTTTTAATTCTTTTACTTTTTCTTCAATCTAATTTACACATGCTCATTATTCGCGACACTAACTCGAATTCGGTAGTTTTGGCTTTTTCTTTTGACTCGACGTAATGAATTTATGGAACTGGGAGGGATTATTGACGATCCTACAGTTTTCTGCTTGCGTAAGCCAATCTAACTTGTTTGGTCAATCACTTTGCTTCACTTGATATGTGCGGCCGTCCTGGTCTCGCTTTGAGTGACTTTTCTCGACGAATTGGAGGCAGGAGTCTCAATAAAATTTCTGCCTGCGACTTCAACTGAGACTGATCAATATGGCTACACGGGGAAAGAAAAGAAATTGGCTGAGTGCAGCGAATGCGTTTCTACTACTGAGAGAAGCTTACCTTTCAATTCAAACACGCTGAGACGAATTTGTTTTCACAATTAAAACAGAGCTTGGCCTAGTTTTCTCCGTATATATATACTCGCAGGGGTCCGAGGAAAACCCATTTTGGCTTTACCATAGACTAGCGCACTCTCAACGGGCCCCAGAACAAGAATAATTTCCCGTCTCGCTTTTAAATGGTTGTAAGCCCATTTCCGAAAATATCTTGCAGATTAGGCAGAAACTGGATTGCTCTATACGCAACTGAGGTTGAAATATAAAAATCAGTCAGGATGCCTTTAAAATCAATAGATTAGTCAAGTAGAAAACGATGACAATTACCTTGACGTCGCTCTTGCTTTCAAGAGAACAACCGCTATGATGTTGGTGTTGCCACTAATAGAGTTGCCGATGATGTTTGGGGCGGGAATTTCAAAATGAAATTTAAACGGTCATTACATTATCGGAAGACTTCAGTCAAACAAATGGTCGTGTACGACTCAGAATTGACCGTCCTACGAAAAAACGTCCTACAAAACTTTGCTTCGCAGTGTTTCGTGCGCGAACAACTTTTGTGGAATTTGGCTCGTCTTAGAACACCCATACGCTCGATTGCTGATTTGTTTCCGGCTCATACGCATATATCCATGATTCGGAACTTGTGACGATCTTATAAACGTCCTTTGAAGCACCGCGTTCATACTTTTTCAGCATTTCTTTGCAATAATCAATATAATTGCAATAATTTTTTGAGCGATTGTCAAATTACCTATGTATATGCGGAATCCATCGCGAACCAACATTATTTACGACAAGGTGTTAATGCTAAATCTTACTTATATGTAATGCATATATGCAGAAGTTATTTACGAGAAAAACCCAGCTTCTGAGCGTGATTTGAATTCCGTGAGTTAAAAGTGAAGTGTATTAAAAAACAGAAGTTAAAGTAAAATAAAAACTTTTCTCCTGATCCTGAGGCTTACCATAAATCCCCTCATTACTTAAAGGTAGCTAGTAAAAGAAGATGTCAATTCTGCCAAGAATCTCGCTATAAATGCCGGCTTGGAATTACTGCAAACTGCATAGTAAATTGACCATTTAATAAGTTAACGATTAATTTGGCTTAAAACTTTGAAATAAATACATTTTATCGTATTTTATTTGAAATAACAACTTTGTATGTTTTCTCTCATGATCCTCTTACAAATTCGAACGCAACAAGAAATAGGAACAAGTGGTCATGTGCATAGATTTTGTTGTTGTCGACGAATGATTTCATGTGCACACACACACCAACGCACAAAATAATCGGTCTCCTCTTTCAGTTTCTTGTGGTTGGTGTTGAGTTAAAAATATTTTCTTCATTTGTTTTACGCCGGCTAAACTGAAATGTGGAGCACTTACTGAAAGGCGCGCTTATTGGCTTCAAATAAGCAAGATTTCTTTTAAATTTTTTAAAAAAATTTCTAAAAATTCTCAAAATATTGATAAAACAATATTATTTCCGGCATCCCTACTTCTGACTCTCTGATAGTGACTAAACTGTGTGACCAAGTTGTATTTAGGTTAGGTAAGTTTAGGTAAGAAAGACCACAATAAAAAGTTTCAATTATTAATGTTTGACTAATTTTTGTCAGTCCTCAGACAATAAAAGTATTCTAAAATTTTCCCATTGCATTGATTTTTTCTTTTATATTTTCCATACATTTTCCTATTTCTTGGTGCAATAAAGACGCTTCAGCTTAAGTACATCTTTCTTGCTTAGACCTTTGCGTTGTCCCATATTGGATGCACTACGCAAGGCTTTAATGGTGGCTTTTCCATTCTTTGAAAAGGCTTTCGGTCCATAATGCATCACACTGTTGTAATCATAGCCATAACCAAAATCGCTCACATCCTTTGCCTGGTATTTTGCAAAATTACGGGCGGCGCCGTTGATTACGTTTTCATAAGCGATTTTCACAAACTTATCTCTATTGGGATCACTATGCATGTGCACAAAGCCCAAGGCATGGAGCAACTCATGCTGTATGATGCCACGAGACATGCAACCAGCTCCGAGATTAAGAAGTTATCGCTTTAGACCCAAGTAGCCCACATAGGACCAACAACCAGAACCATTTCTTTGTATGATGACTTTGGGTGTCTGTGAATTGCTGGAAAGTCGAAACTTAATGCAGGTTTGGCTTGCTATATTTGCCATGGCCTGCTTGACTCGAGTCTGGTCCGCGGCAGCTATAAACAGGAGTAAGTTGAATATTATCTGTATTAAGAATAGGTTAAGCAGACTTACACAAACCCCCGCCAAAATTGTAGACAAGCACGCCACCCTTCCAATAGTATTTTGACCAGCGCCATGCATTAACCGATGTGTTGGTGCCACTTAAGTACTCCTCCTGCTCGGAGGTGAGGATCATTTCATTTTCCGGAGGAAGACTTTCCACCGATGAGTTGGTGACACTTAAATACTCTTCCTGCTCTGAGGTGAGATTTATTTCATTTTCCACAGGGAGACTTTCTACTAAAGTTCCCATGATTAGAAGAAATGTTAAGGTAAGGTAAAACATTTTCAAACTGTGGTGTGTATGGAAAACCCATTGGGGTTTTTATACATTTGAGAAATCCACAAACTTACTAAGTACAAATGGCTAATGACCACACGTGAGTCGCTATCTTGTTTGCATTTGCTTAAGTTGACATGAAGAAAGTCCCCCACCCCTCAGTTTAACTTATTTCAAAAGTAGTTCAAACATATGGCTTCTAAGCGACATTTATTTACTGTCAATTTGATAAAAGTTTAGCAATAAACATGGTTTAGCTTGTACACATCGGTCCAGCTAATGCCCTCATTCTGACCAATATAGGCTCCATTGTGTGGAATAATAGTGGGTTGTCCATTCCTCGAAAAGTCATATGCTCCATAGTGCATCACACTGCCATAATCGTAACCGAATCCAAAATCGCTCACATCATTTGCACTGTACTTGTCGAAGTTACCCTCCATTCCGGGTTGCACATTCTCATAGGCGATTCTCACATAGTTATCACGGTGGGGATCACTTTGCTGGTGAACAACACCCAAGGCATGGAGCAACTCGTGCTGGATGGTGCCGTACCAAATGCAGCCATCACCCAAATTCAAAGGTTGGTTCAGCCAGTTCAAGAAGCCCACATAGGACCAACATCCACCCTCTGTCCTCTGAATGACCACCTGGGCTTCATGGGGATTGCTGGTATGACGGAATCGAACACAGGTATGCATAGAAATACCAGCCATGGCACGCTGTACCTCAGAATGATCCCAAGCGGCTACAGAGTAGAATTAAGGGTTAATAATTTCTCTCAATTTTTAATACGTTGAGTCAACTTACACAATCCAGGGCCAAAGCTGTACACCAGGGTGCTACCGGGCCAGTGATAATTAGACCAGCGCATCACATTGCGGGATTCCGGATCGCCTTTCAAATATTTCTCCTGCTCTGGGGTCAGACGCATCTCATACTCCTGCTTGTTGGTGAAAGGCTCCACTGCTTCAGGCTTCACAGGCTCCACAAGGCCCACACGCAGTTTGGATGTCTCCTCCTCTGCCACAGGCAGGGAATGAGTTAAGGAACCCAAGGTCAGAACGAATACTAAACTCAACCAAAGCATTTTCTAGCTGTGCTGCAAATGTCCAACCTGCTGGGGTTTTTATACCATGGAAAAAGTTTGTACTCGGCGGAACTTTACTCTTCAGAATTTTCGAATTAGCTGATAAGATATTTGATTTAAATTAAAATTTATTATTTTATTGCTCCAAACAATAAATAACAGCATGCGACACTCACTGAAACCATGAATATGAATGAATTTTGATACGGGCAGATTTTTTGAAAACTGTTTGAGTACGTGTTTACGAGCAACACACTCCTACACTGGTGTCCTATGTATTGATCGAGCTATTGTTAATGTTAAGGGGAAACAGACCGAATCGGACGAAATGAAGAAACCCGAAAAACCAATATGAAATATTGTTAATGTAATAAGACACTGCCGCGATGTAAACCAGATATGGGATTTTGTCACTGAAAAACCCGAAAAAATGTAGGGAAAAGTGGCCATGTTATCCCTTTAATGGTTGAGGTTTTGCGAAGTTATAGGCGATTCACTAACATAAGCAAGACATTAAGCCGGTCAAGCCTGACTGTAATATACTCTGTACCAGAGAAAGTGTATGCTCTCAGAGCCAGCAGAAAGTAGCGCTGCTCCAGCGAAATTTCTATCAAGGCTGCATGGTTTCGGTTCGGGAAACAGAACCCGAACCGGACCACATTTCTTTTTAGAAAAGGTAAGGACTTAAGTTGTAAGTCAGTCAATAGTCAAGTTGTAATATGACAATTCAAACTTCTCATATCTATGTGAGAGTACTCATTGGAAAGACCAGGGACTTTTGTCAATAGCTGTTGATAGTAAGGCTGCAAACCTGTAAAATGTTGATCAAGGTTCGGTCCGGGGTTTCGAACCCGTTGTAAAGTTAATGGTTTGATTCCTGTACTTTTTTAACCCAAGGTTTTGGTTTGAGTCTCGGTTCATACATTGTTACACAGTTGAAGGATTTTTGCCATTTTCTTTCGGTCAAAATTAAGCCAATTTTTTGATCAGGAGAAGTCAAAAAGACCATATTCCGTATTATTATCTTAAAAATTCTGAAAGGTAGCCTAACATTTTACGCACACAGAGGAAAAAACTAGGGAACATTGGACACAAGATGAGGCGAACGTTGTCAAAAACAGTGTAATCAACAGTCAAGAACATTTAAAACATTTATCTCATAAAAGTTAAGAATATTTCGTTCTTGATCTGAGTTGATGGCAACTTTATTTCTGAACAGGTTTATTCCCTCTGTAAACAATGTACATAAAGGTACGAGATATGCTTTCCCTTTTTCCACTTTGACTTTTGTTTTATTTACATGTCGAAATCGATATATCAATTGGATTTCTAAAACTCATCTGTAATTATCATTTCAACCGATTGATTACAATAAAAATATGTTTTCACGTCATAATATTAAGAAAGTTAATAAAATACTTAAATGATTGTTTGAACCGAACATTTTATACCCTTGCAAAGGGTATTATAGCTTTGCTCAAAAGCTTGCAACGCATAGAAATTTTCATTTCCGACCACATAAACTATATATATTCTTGATCAGGGCGACGAGGTGTGTCGTTTGTCCTTCTGTCCGCATGTCTGTCTAGTCTCTCAGTTTTAAAGCTATCGATCTGAAATTTTGCACAGAGTCTTCTTTTTGGTGCACGCTGCTAATATGTCGGAACCGACCGGATCGGATGACTATATCTTATAGCTGTCATAGGAACCATCGGTCAAAAAATGTTTCTTAGTGAGAAAAACTTTTTTGTTTTCAATGTTACCGTGCTTAAACTGGGCCATTATTAATATTATATGCTTTCAAACAGATTTGCAAATTTTGGTCAAAATCGGATGGCTGTATCTTATAGCTGCTATAGGACCGATCGGTCGAAAAATGGTTTTTAGTGAAAAGAAACTTTTTTGTTTTCAAGTAATTCGTTCTTAGGGTCGGTGATTCTTAATATTAAACGCTTTCAAACTAATTTAAAAAAGTCTATCGACATCGGGTGACTATATCTTATGGTTGCCATAGGACCGATCGGTCGAAATTGGTTTTTAGTAAGAAATTTTTATTGTTATTAATGTTAGCGTCTTAAAACTCACTGATTACTAATTCTATAGCCTTTCAAATACAATCGGAAAGCTTGGACGAAATCGGATGACTATATCCTAAGGCCGCCATAAGACTGATCGGTCCGAAAGTGAGTCTTACAGAGAAAAACTTTTTTATTTTCGATGCTAGCGCCCTCAAACTCGTCCATGATTAATTTAAAATGCTTTCAAACAGATTTGCAAATTTTGGTCAAAATCGGATGACTGTATCTTATAGCTGCCATAGGATCGATCGGTCGAAAAATGGGTCTTAGTGAAAAAAACTTTTTTGTTTTCAAGTAAATCGTTCTTAAGGTCGATGATTCTTAATATTAAACGCTTTCAAACTTAATTGAAAAAGTTGATGGACATCGGGTGACTATATCTGTTGGTTGCCATAGGACCGATCGGTCGAAAATGGTTCTTAGTAAGAAATTTTTGTTGTTTTTAATGTAAGCGTCCTTAAACTCACTGATTACTAATTCTAAATGATTTCAAAAATATTTGAAAATTTTGGTCAAAATCGGATGACTATATCTTAAGACTGCCATAAGACTGATCGGTCGGAAAATGAGTCTTAGTAAGTAAAATTTTTTTGTTTTAAGTTTTATATTTCTTAAACTCGGCGATTGTAAATTTGATATGTTTTCAAAAAGATTCTCGAAATTCGGTCGAAATCAGATGTTTATCTCCCCATTTTCCAGGGATTTAGTTACACAAATTTTTGATTTTTATGTAACATTTCAAAAACAGCATTTGCAAGGTTAAAAAAACTTCGGCACAGGCTAAGTTAGCATGGTTTTCTCGTTTTAAGATATTTTGAATCATGTACAAGTAAATGTTTATTCTATTTTCCAGTGGGGTAGCAATGAAAACTAATCAGAAACCATTGCCTGAAGTCATCTAAGTACTGGACATTCAGTACTCTATATTCAATACTTAGTACTTGAACCTCAGCACTCTATTTTTAGTATTCGCTGCTCGGAACTCCTTACTTAGTCGATTCTCAGTACTCTACTCTCTATATTCAAAACTTGATTCTCGGTACTAGATACGCGACACTTGATACTTGATCTGCCTGCAAGTAAAAAGAGTATTTGTTTTACACACTTCAAACCTTTAGCTCTTACCATCACAGAGATCTGTGCATTCATACGGACTTAAAGACGTACAGACACACCTGGCTATTGTTGTTGATGTTGATAAGATATAAAAACTTTCTTGAGGCTGTTACATACATTTTGCACAAAGCAAATATACCCTGATTACCTTCAATACAGAGTGTAAAAGTCTGCAACTTTAAATCATTAGTCTCAAAATTTATTCATATTCATGGTATTTGTGAGTGTCGCACGCTGTTATTTATTGTTTAGCTTAATAAAATAATAAATTTTAATTTAAATCAAATATCTTATCGGCCAATTCGAAAATTCTGCCAAGTACAAACTTTTTCGTTGGTATAAAAACCCCAGCAGGTTGGACATTTGCAGCACAGCTAGAAAATGCTTTGGTTGAGTTTAGTATTCGTTCTGACCTTGGGTTCCTTAACTCATTCCCTGCCTGTGGCAGAGGAGGAGACTCCCAAACTGCGTGTGGGCCTTGTGGAGCCTGTGAAGCCTGAAGCTGTGGAGCCTTTCACCAACAAGCAGGAGTATGAGATGCGTCTGACCCCAGAGCAGGAGAAATATTTGAAGGGTGACCCGGAATCCCGCAATGTGATGCGCTGGTCTAATTATCACTGGCCCGGTAGCACCCTGGTGTACAGCTTTGGCCCTGGATTGTGTAAGTTGACTTAACCTGTTAAAAATTGACTGAAAATATTAACCATTTATTCATCTCTGTAGCCGCTTGGGATCATTCTGAGGTGCAGCGTGCCATGGCTGGTATTTCAATGCATACCTGTGTTCGATTCCGTCATACCAGCAATCCCCATGAAGCCCAGGTGGTCATTCAGAGGACAGAGGGTGGATGTTGGTCCTATGTGGGATTCTTGAACTGGCTGAACCAACCTTTGAATTTGGGCGATGGCTGCATTTGGTACGGCACCATCCAGCACGAGTTGCTCCATGCCTTGGGTGTTGTTCACCAGCAAAGTGATCCCTACCGTGATAACTATGTGAGAATCGCCTATGAGAATGTGCAACCCGGTATGGAGGGTAACTTCGACAAGTACAGTGCAAATGATGTGAGCGATTTTGGATTCGGTTACGATTATGGCAGTGTGATGCACTATGGAGCATATGACTTCTCGAGGAATGGACAACCCACTATTATTCCACACAACGGAGCCTATATTGGTCAGAATGAGGGCATTAGCTGGACCGATGTGTACAAGCTAAACCATGTTTATTGCTAAACTTTTATCAAATTGACAGTAAATAAATGTCGCTTAGAAGCATATATCTGTGAACCACTTTTGAACTGGGTTAAACTGAGGGGTTTGGGACTTTCTTCTAGACAGCAACTAATTTGTCAACTTAAGTGAATGCCAACACGATAGCGGAACACGTGTAGTCATTAGCATTTCTCAATTGTATAAAATCCCCTATGGGTCTTTCATTCACACCACAATTTGAAAATGTTTTGCCTTACCTATACATGCCTCCTAATCTTGTGAACCTTAATTGAAAGTGTTCCTCTACGTAAGGAAATGATTCTCACCCCCGAGCAAGAAGAGTAGTTAAGTGGCTCAAGCTTTCAGGTAAATGCATTGAGCTGGTGGCGTTCTTGTCTACAATTTTGTTAAGGGTTTGTGTAAGTCTACTTAGGTTAGGTTAGGTTGAGATGGCTAGGGACAGTAAGACTTAGGCCAAGATAGGCCCATTGCGATACCATCTAATTCCCTATTTAAGCCAGGGGGTGTTCCTCCCGACTGAACCATTGTGACAACGTTAAGAATTTCAGTAGAGACGGAATCCCTATCTCGTACACTTCCGAGAGGTTGAGTAGAAAGGGGTGGCCAAGAGTTTTGAGTCTCCTTCTACTTAGAGGTGGGCAATGCAAAGAAGATGCAGTAGTGTCTCCTCTTCTTCCTCACACTTGCAGCTTCTACAGAAGTCGTTGTGAGCGACACCCAAGCGAGCTGCATGCCTGCCGATGAGGCAGTGACCCGTTAGGGCCCCAACCAGAATGGAGATGTTTTCCCTACTTTGGCGCTGAAGACTGTTGGTTCGATTCATGTTGAATGAGGGCCACGTGACCCTAGCTGCAGCGCAAACCGGAAGGTTATTCCATCGTTCCGTAGCCAGGCGCCAGGTTTCATTCCTTGTGTTTAGCTTGTATGAGGCTAAGGGCATCCCTGTCAACCTCTTCTCCGGGAGACTCTGAATGGTAGTACCCTGTCTTGCCAGTTTGTCAGCTGACGCGTTACCCTCAATGTTACAGTGTCTAGGTACGCAGATGAGGTGGATACGGAGATGCTGAGCGATCGCATTTAAGGATCTACGGCATTCCGTCAGCGTTTTGGCGTTATGTACGAGTCAGGAGCCCTTAGCGCTGCTTGACTATCTAAGTAGATGTATATGTTCCTTTCTTCGATCATGAGTTTGCTGAGGTATTGGGCGGCCTCCTGGATGGCCACCAATTCTGCTTGGTAAGCACTGCAATGATCAGGGAGCCGGAATGAGATTTCCGTATTTAAGTCGGTGGAGAAAACTCCCCCTCCTACTTTGTCATCGAGCTTAGATCCATCTGTGTAGATATTGATGGCATTTGCTCTACTGTGGAGCAAGTTATCCCAGTCGCGTCTTCTAGGGATATTGACGTCAAAAAGTTTTTGGAATGACGTTGTGGGTATACAATAGTCTGTAATGGCGGTATAGTTTAGTTAAGTGTCCTGAGTTACCCGCGCTCCAGGCTGCAGACTCTCTTAATCTCAAGGCTGTAATGCCCGCTAACTGTTTAGACATCAAGTCTAAAGGGAGAAGATGAAACATGGTGTTTAGTGCTTCCGTTGGGGTCGTTCGGAGGGCGCCACTCATACATATTTCAGCACTTCTTTGTACCTTGTGTAAAGTGCTCAGTACTGACGATTTCTCGAGTGCGGGCCACCATACTAGAACTCCATAGAGCATTATGGGACGTACAATGGCTGTGTATAGCCAGTGAACTATTGCTGGGGAAAATCCCCATTTACGGCCTATCGCCTGCTTACATGAGAAGAGAGCAATAGATGCCTTCTTTACTCGCTCAGAAATGTTGTCGTGCCAGAGTAGTTTCCTGTCCAGTACGACCGATGCCCAGGTACTTGGCAGTGTTTTTGAATTCCCAACTTATATTGTTTAGTTTGGGAGGAATAAGATCTGGAACTTTGTATCTCCGTGTGAAGAGAACTAGTTCCATCTGCCGTAAGAAGACGCCCACTCAGAGAGTGTCACGAGCGCAGTCTGCATGAGGTCACATAAGGTTTGTGGAAAACTTCCGCATTTGAATATAGCAATGTCATCTGCATAAGCCACTGAGTCCACTTAACCTAACCTTAATTTAAAGGATATTCATCATTCTACTGTTGAAAAGTGTATTATAATTTTGCCCAGAAGTTTGTTCTTGTAGCTGCCATAGAAACGATCGGTAGGAAAATAGTATTTAGTGAAAAAACTTGTTTGTTTTTAATGTTAGCCTATCTCGGTCATTATTGAAATTATGTGTTTTCAAGCTGATCTGCGAAGTGTGGTAGAAAACGCTTACCATTGGAGTGGGCTTTTTCAAGTGTGCTTTACTTTCTCGTTTTCTGAGCTTTTGCGTCTCAATTACGAGCAAATACGCCGAAGGAAGTATACAATTTGGTCCAGCCGTTTGCCAGTTTTAAGCACTCAAAAAAATCACTATTCATTTTTTATATATAGAGATAAGAATGCGTTGGTCTAGTCGGTGGGCTAATTA
>JBAMBO010001127.1:0-50915 GCA_037044535.1 Lordiphosa magnipectinata
GTGTTTCACACAACGCGTCTCAAGTGGTTCCTAGCTCGTACATTCAGATCCTTGTCAGCAACGTTAATTTAATTTAATGTGATTTCAAAACAAGACATGTTTATGGGTTAGGTTGTCTTTTCTGAATATGATATTTAACGCTATGTACTAAATACTTTCATTTAATTAATTTTTGGGCATTTTTTATCAAGCCATAAGTTCAATTTCTAATAATAGCATTTAATTGAAGCTGACAGTAGCAGAAATCCCTCTAAACTTTTGCTGGGCCCTCCAGGCCTAGACCATTTGTTGGTTTGTGGTCGAACTTTTGTGCTAACCGCTGAAAAATTTTTATATTTATGTTTGTGTTGCCAACTGAAGTTGAAAAGCAAACTCATTCGCACACCCACACACACACACACACACTCACACCCTCTCACCAAATGTAGGCAAAGTTTTCAGCTTGTAATTATCATTAGCGATATTGTGTCTAAACTTTGCCCGAGAACAGAAACAGAACTGAAATCTCGCTCATTTATGAGCACGTTCCCCCTCGACAATTTTTGATTTGTCTTAAATTTTGCAACTCTTGGCCACACGCCGTATGCTTAATTAATTTTAAATGCACTTTTAATAGTTTTTTCCCCTCCCCGCCCCCCCATCACTGCGCTAACTTGTGGCCACCTTTAAGTCAACTTTCGCTTTGCTGAAAACAGGTGGAAAAAGGACGTGGAAAACTCATTCATGTGTGACTGCATTTGTCAGTCTTTCTCCCTCTGTCTGTCTCTCTGGCTTCGTTTGTGTGTAATTATGTCTGAGATTATGCCCACAGTCATGGCGTTGCTCCTACTACAGCCTGGCTGGCTGTCTGTCTTTAATATGCTGCCGCATCCCCTGCACTCGTGCCCGTGCTCTGCCCCTGCCTCTGCCCTGGTGCTGCTGCTGCTGCTGTCGTCAACGTCAAAAGTTTCTGCGGTTCGCCCCGCTTGCCTGATGTGTTGGCATTTGCTTTTGCTTTTACTCGCTGACTGGCTTTAAGTGGAGGTCTTAAGATATTTTTCAGGGCTTGCCTTAGCGGCGTTGTTCATATGCAATGCGCTTTTTACACTGAGAGAAAGAAGGCAGTCTCAATTGCTTTAAGCCTTTATATGGTATTGAGTGTGCCTTGTTAGTTTTAGTTATGAGCAAACATGGGATATTTGTAACGCCTACACCTAGAAAACAACCAAGAACTTTGTACTTGAATCCAGTGTAAAACGGTGTCAATAGTACGGTAAGTACTAAAATACTTTATTCTAGTACAAAATTCTTATTTCAAGTACGATTCAAACCCGAAATACTTAATTTTAAACTGTTTTGGGGGTAAAGTAAGTACATTTCGATCTATTTTAAATTCTTTTTGATCATACTTTTTGGTTGTAATGGTCTGAAGTACAACCCAATTTAGTCTTAAAACAGGTGGAAAATATTCTTTATTGAAGTCTTATAAATCCTAAAGTCAACCCCATTACATTCTTGAAAGAAAATTTTATAAAATAGGTGCAAAATGTTCTTTCTTTAAGCCCATTAAATTCTAAAGATTTTGTTGATTAAGTTTAATTTGTACAACTTTTTATTCTCTTCGCTTTTTAACCATGGATGACGCCTTCAGCAGTGTGACCAGAGTTCGATACCGATAAGCCTCGTGTGTAGCATTGATCGATAGCAGGGTTCTCGGGTGTATCGATATATAACAGGACTAGCTAACCAACGTCATACTTATCTAGTGCTTTCTGCATAATAGATTTTAAATCACACGCAGCATCTAAGTCCGATTTCTCATCAGTGAATGCATCAACATTATAACCTCTTTGTTGAACACCAAACAATAGAATAGTTGGCATTTCTCCTGTCGTAGAGTGAATCGAGTTAGTAATTGCATATTTGACTTTTATAAGCACTTATTTTTGCAAGCATTCTGTTGACACGTTCCACTTGCCCATTCGCTACTTTTACATATGATATGTTATTTTTCAGCAAAAATTCACTAAATTCCAATGAACTGAAACAAGATCCTCTATCACTAACAATTCAGCGGGGACGACTGTATCTCTCAAAGAACTTGGTTAAGCTAGCAATGGCCTCCTTAGTTGTAATGTTCTGCCAAATTCGTTCAGCAATAGTTTCGCAAAATTCAATGCCAAGTTTTTGCATGATGACGGTGATCAGCATGAACGTGTATAGACCTTCATGCAACTGAAATTCGATAAGGAAACTATCGATAGTTAATCGGTGTACAAGCTGCTCGAAGGTGAGTGAAGTTGGCTGCTGTTTCCGCTTGCTGTCAAGCGTTCTCTTCTCTCTTGATCTTGACTTTGAGCAGACGTACTCTCCCTTAATATTTGTGAACAAGGCGCATCCTTACCTATAAAATCGTTTGGTGGTAAAAATACTGACCTAGCAACTAACTAACAAGAGCCAATAGGAGCATTTCCATTCTCAGCAAAGTCAAATCTTTGCTTCTGAGCCAGGTAAATATCAGTAGTAGTGCGTTACGAGCAAGTTGACTTATTGCACGACTAACCATAGGCACAACTGGTGTTTTGGCCACTGGCCTTCTGTTGCAATTGTCTGGAAGAATATCGGACTGGGCGAGAAGCACGCAAATCTTGCGCCTGCAGCGTCGGTGCTGGCTCTACAGGGTACTGGTGACGTTTCCCTTTCGACGATACAAACTCCGACCAGAAACGCTAACAAAGTGTAGCCTATTTGTTCTGTGGATGTCACCAACAACCTGCAGTATCTGGGTGCGAAACAGCGACAATAGGAGCAGTGCGCAATAGGACGTCATCCCCAGACTAGAACCTTGAGGCAGTTGCAGGTCGCAACTCGGCCCCAGGAAGAAGAAGAAGGATCCGTAGTGAAGAGAGAACACGGATGACACAAAGCGATTGAAGCTTGCACAGAGGGAACACTGCTGAATTGAGCTAACCTTAAACAAACCAAAACTCGTCCGAAACGTAGCTCCAATGCCGACAGCTAACTAGTGTGCCAGACAGACATTTGTGTTTTGGATTATTTTTGGTTCTGATTGATTTTCTTGTGTAGTTTTTTGGATCAGATCAGTGTATTAATTTAACTCCCTTCGCAGAAAAATCGACACACTACAGCCCATTTCCAAATGAGAATCTAATTAAACTTTTACATCAAATCGTCACAGTAACCACTTCCACAGCATCGAGGAGAGCTCTCATCGTGAATATGTGTGGGTAAGTGCGTTATGTGCCTTGGAGTTGAATCTATTTGGTAATGACAAATTTCCTGCGATCGGAATAATCATACATGGATATATTATATTAGCAACAAGCGAATGAACCAGGCATAACTGTAAAATAGGTGTTATGATGGCCGTATCAGAGTCAGCTGATCGTGTCGGTCGCTTATTGCTTGTATGTGTCGGTAGTGTTTATACCCTGTAATTTAATAAGAAAATAATAGAATTAAAATCGTATTTGCTCTACAACAATAAAAATTTGTGAGAAAATTAATCAAACCCAAACGAAATTTAACATGAAATTGATTTGAAGTACGATTCCTAATATAGGTTAACCCATAAAAGTACAACTTAGTAATCGGATTGGAATCCATTGAATATGAATTCTGCCCAATATGATACCGACTAGATTAGTTTATTAGTTTATAACATATATATACCTTATCCCCTGCCAGTAATTACCATGAAATATTATCAATATTAAGTTTTCTTAATTTTTTCTCAATTTTCTATATTAACAATATTTACTAAAATATTCGTACGATACCGAATTTAACTGAAACCTAAGTTTATGTAATCAAAATGAATTCTGAGTTATATGTTCAAGTGGAATAAAACCTTGTTATTGCTGCGAATGAAAAGCTAAGTTTTAATATGATGGTGATGGAGTGAACGAAGTTAAAGGCATTTGAATCAGGGATTCACTATGATCAACGGCGAAAGTGAGTCATGGAGGGAGGGCTTAGACGCCGGCCTCGCATCTCCAACTGCGCGAGTGCCTTTGATCTGATTAATGTAGCCGACATCCATTCTGATTATTTGATTAAAGTCGTGTAAAGTAGGGTTAATAGTATCTTCAAGTAATATCAATGATTGGAGTATTAGGCTTGTATTAGGGACTCTAAAATATTTAACTATTGTAATGCGGTAGGATTTGTGTTTGCCAAGAACGCCCCATCCGACTGTTTGCTAGCCCCCTTAACGGGTCCCGTCCGGGATTCACATTCCCCAAGGTCCAGTTTAGCTGAGCATCGAAGAAGAAGCGCTCGCAGACAACTACATATATACCGTGTTCATTACATAGTGCTAGTTGTATTTGCTGAATACAATTTAACAAATTTTGTGAATCACAACGACCACTAAAACAAATTTATTATTATATACAACGGATGGGAGGGGACCGAAATGGTCGATGTGTAATGGTCGCTTAGGTATACTATCCACTTCCTTTGTTCCTAATAAGACAGTTTTCTTGGGGCTGAATATACGGGCACTTCTGACTTAAGTTTAATCTTCATCTCATAGTTATGATCAACAGCTGGAATGTTGGGTAAATCCAAATAATTGGATTCAATCAATCATAAGATAGTTTTCTTATTTTCCTCACTAAACTTGGGATTAATATTGTAGTCGGAAGTCTCAAAGCAGTCATCAATATTATATATGAATGGTATATCAATTTCCCAAAGAAAAGAAAACCTTTTTTGTTTTCAAATTTTTCAACTCAATAGGGGGGAGTTGATTCCTTAATAAAGTTTAGTTTTTCGTTCGGCCAAGTAAATGCTTTGACATTTGCTTTGAATAATTGTCCAAGTGTTACTTCTGCAATTATACAAAATTTCCCGCAATGGATTAGATATTTTTCTCTCGGTGTTTGCCTGCTAAAGCATTCTCATTTCCCTTTAGTTGCTGCTGCTGTTGCTGCTGCTGGTTGGGTTTTTTGGCTTTTGCCTTGGCTCGTAAAGTCGCAGGAAGTTATTATCCTAAAAACTTTACCCCTGAGGCCAATACAAACAAAGGCGTAGCAGGGCAACAAAGCGCAGCATTCATGTCTGACTATGAAATTGCGCTGGTTCTAGCTTTGGCCTGCATTCGCCTCAGACTGGCTCACCCTCGCACACACACACACACACACACACACACACACACACACATGAAAATAGAATGTCATAAAATTAGAACGATCATAAGCAGCAGAAACAACAACCACAGCAGCAGCAGCAGCAGCTAGAAGAGCAAAAACTTGGTCCGTCTTTTTTTTTTTACTGCTCTTGGCGAAAAGTTGATGGCCAGGCGTTCTAGTGGCCGCCTTAACCCATTAAATTCTCTTTATTATTCCAGCAATATTTTCTGTAAAAAATATATAAAAAATCGGAACGAAGCGTAGCTAAAGAAATTCCCAAGACAATGCGAAGACTTGAAAGCTTGGTAACTGGGTTTTTGGTATTTAGAATTGGTGAGTGGGTAGGGAAATTCAAAAGACGAAAGCGATTTACATGGAACGATGGGGAGAAATATTCTAGTATGTCAAAAAACATAGCTGCACGCCCCTCTTGCAATTTGTAAAAGACCTCATACTTTCCGAAATTTTGTGGTTATGTTTATAGTAATCGTGTTTATTTATCGATAAGTCGAGTGTGGAAACAATCTGCTGTTCCCACATACAAACAAAATTTGAGCTCTTGGTGCAAACAAAGTCTTGAACTGAAAATGTATGAAAAGAATACGAATTTCCTTGATTGTTCAATAGAATAGATAGATAGAATAGAATAGAGAGAACATGTCAAAAATTCGAATTCACTGAAGTAAGGAACCTCGCAAACTGTGTAGGCGCAATTGATAGAAAACCTGTTATCAAAAATGATTCAAGAAATTCGTGTACCATTTTATATAATTACTTGACATTGGATTTTGCATAATTGCATATTTTGAACCGCTTGTCCGATTCAAGTTCTGATTGCACATATCTTATTTTTATTGATCAATGATCTATGCAAAACATGCAAAATATCCAAATCCATATTTCTTTAATGAAATTGAAGAATGATTCTCTTCTCACTATTTTATGATTTTGTTGCAAATCTGTTTAAACTTGTAAATCAAACGTCACCAAATCAACTTTTTATCAATTAAAATGCCGAAAATGAGTGATAAAAACACATGTTTAATTCAAGAATGGCAAAGAGATTTGCCATCAAACTGTTTTGCAATACATATTTACATAGTAGGCACACAGCGTGCGTGGCTGCGCTCCCTTTACAATTTTAAACACAATACGAAGAAGTTAAGCTTATTAGACAATGGCCATCTATCAAATCTTCATAATATTCTAAACTCATTAAATCACGAGTTTTTGGTAAGTATGATCTTCACCTCCTATTTTCCCGTCGATATACCCGTCTTCCTGTCAATCTAAACTCATATAAGAATTTCGCAAATGTTAAAATTTCTATAAAATTTCCAACTATTAAATCTACATGATAATCTGAACTAATCATAAAATTTTGTATATTTCCTGATTTTTGGACCGCTTGATCTTGACCCGTCAATTTACCCGTTTACATTATAATCTAACTCATGCTAAAGTTTTGTAAATTTCACAACTTTTTGAATCGTTGGATCTAACCATTTACGCGTCTGCAATTGCTATCTTTCAAATCTTAATGATTCCCAAAACTCATAAAATTTTGCAAATTTCGCGAAATGTCTAAGCTCAAATAAAAATTTTGGAAATTTCGCGATTTTTTTCTACAGTTCGGTATACACTTTCTATATTTACCCGTCTACAATTGACGTCTATCAAGTCTTTATAATAATAAATTTTTATCATGTGAAAAATTGGGAAATTTCGCGATTCTTTTAACCGTTCGATCTACACCTTCTATTTAACCGTCTACATTGCCATCTATCAAATTTTCATAATATTCTTAGGTCATATGAAAAATTGGCAAATTTTGAGCTGTTCAATCTACGCCTCTTATTTACTAACGCCTGCGCATTCGTAAATATTCAAATGAAAATTTGACAAATTTGGCGGTTTTTGGTCCAAGCCTCTTAGATACGCATCTTCAACTGCCATCTATCCAAACTTCATAATTATCTTAGGTTCTTTAAAATTTTTTGAAAATTTCGCAAGTTTGTTGACCATATGATCTACGCCTCCTATTTACCCGCCGGTTTACCCTTCTTTATGACAATCTAAACTCAAATGTGAATTTTTGAAATTTCGCGATTTTTCCACATCTTCTTTATTTACCCGTGTACTCTAGCCGTCTATAAAATCATCAATGAATGAACAATTTAATAATTTCCCAATATTTAAGAACTTTCAAAGTACACCTTTCATTTGCTCGGCCTACAACTTCCATTTAACCGTCTATATTTGCCATCTATCTATGCATTTCTAGAAACTTCATTGTTATTCACCAGTCCTAGTAAAATGGTAAATCGAAAATGATAAACTCCAAAAGTGTACGACACAACAGCAAAATACATACTCGTAAAAATTTAAAAGTGAAAATGTTCAAAGCATCGGCTCAAAATACTTGATATCGTACTTATCTGATATAGAAATTTAGATACATGTTTTTCTGCATAGGCGTTGGCTGAGTGAATAGGATTATCGCCTGGTATTTTTTGATATTCCGCCTCGAGTCCCGGTAAAGGATTGTGGATCTATAATAGTTCTTTTTCTTTTTGTCACAGCCTTGACAATTCGTACCTGAAATCTCTTATAAATAATAAATGTGATAGTAAATTTAGTTTTGCTAGTGATGTCTTTGAGTCAGTCCTAAAAATGAAATCAAATGCCACTGGACTAGATGACCAAGATACAAAATATCTAAAAATACTCTTTTAGACTTTAGTAAAGCATTTGACACGGTTAGCCACGATGTACTTCTTAGAAAGTTAAGAATATCATATAATTTCTCAACAACAGATCAGAAAATGAGGATCTCATACCATAAAGAAAGAAGTCAAGGCGTATTTACCCAATCAGACTCTTCTGCTTTTCTTTAGACTTGAACAGGTGTGTCCCGCAAGGTTCAGTTGTAGGACCATTACTGTTTTGTCTATATATAAATGAACTTTCCACTTTGTTGTCTAACTGTGACGTCCAAAAGTATGCAGATGATGTACGAATGTATGTTAGTCGATCGCTAAGAAAAGTGTCAGAGTGTATTAATATTTGTAGCATTGTGTAATAAGTGATTGGGCACAGAAAAACGGTTTAAAAATTAACCCAAAGAAGTCAAAATGCTTGGTTATACATAAGATAGTTTACAGCCCTGACGCCTTACGGAAGCTTGAAATAAATAAAGTTGATATTGAATATGAGGACAGAGCAACTAATTTTGGATTTACTTTTGACAATACGTTAACTTGGCACGGACTCATTAGGCAGCTGAATTTCACAAAGCAGTTCATACCCACACAAACAAACAAAATAATAGCAAAACCTTGTCTTTTACCAAAACTATTTTATGGATTAGAGTTTTTTTTGAAACTGTAGCTCAAGTTGCAGGCAAAGACTAAATGTAGCATTTAACGACATCGCGCTAGTTACATCTTCAATAAAACTAGAAAGAGACAAATATAAAACATCAACCTAAATTCATGGATTTGCTTGAGAGTCTTAATATATTTTCACAAAATTCTAAACACCGAGGAACCCTTTTATCTCTTCACATTGTTAAAATTTGCTGCGTCTCAAAGAACGAAAAATATAATAAGCTCAAAAACTAGTGTATTACCATCAGATCGTTAATACTTTCGGCTCTGGAATCAACTGCCGCATAAATTGAAGATAATTAGAAATGTACAGAAAAACTAACAGCATACCTACAAGAAAAAACCCAAACATATAAAATGAAGAGGAATTAAATGAACATTATAATTTACATTTTTATTTAATCTTTTATTTTAGCCTAAGTTATTGCTACACAGAATTCAACAAATTGTAACTTGTAACTCGTTTTTAACTTATTTCTGTTTCTAAGGGCCGATTTCTCTTCTTCCAGATAGCTGCTATGTGTAAGATAAGCTCACAACTTACACTGCCATTTGTAAGTTTATGTTACTCTATGTAGAAGATGAAAAATCGGGCCTAAATATTTAATGTTTTGTAATTTTATTTTAACTGAACTATTTGCCGTTCGGATTAGCGTTATAAATATAAGTATATCACTACTTTTAGCGCTGAGAAGAAATCTCTAATAAACTAAACTAAACTAAACTAAAAAAGCCCACAACTATAGCCGAGGTCAGAAAAGATGTTCAATCACAAACGATAATAAAAGAAAATGAAAAAGTACAAGACAGCTACATGGTTCGAACACACGACTTCCCGTTTATGAGTTATGCATACAGTGCTCTACGTCACATCGTTGTAAATATTAAGTGTTAAATCTCAATTAACAGCAAAGAAAAAGCAGCTGGTTTACCACAATCAATACTAGAGTGAATCACAAGGGGTCGGTCAGACTAGCTCATGTGTGGTAAATTTACTAATTACATTTTTACGAGGGCTGGTGAATACCCCGAGTGTAATAAGCAAATTGGGCGAAAATTTAAAATCAAAAAATGAGCGTGAATCCCATTTATATAATGGTAGCTCAGAACATTATGCTTCATACTCGCTCGTTCTGAAAACATAAAAGATGTTTGATGTCATAATATGGTGCGAAAACTTTTCAAATTTTCCATAATTTGAAAATCACGCTGGTAATATTTTGTAATGCAAGTGTTTCGGTAGCCAGGGTTTGCTCAGAGAGTTGGGACGCTGGCCCTACTCCCCTATCCTGGTGATGGCCCTATAGTAATCAAGCTTCAGCGACTTACTGAAGACGCACTAAGGCCAATTCGGCTTCTTGATTCTCTCTGACTCACCACAAACCGGAGTCCGTGGCTACCCAGAGGACACTTGACTCGTCTTATGGAGCTGCTTGAGCCGACCGTACAAGTCCAGTCGATTCCGTCCTCTTTTGTAATGCAAAGCTATTAGAAAATAAGTTGATAAGGAGCTGATCGGATGAAAAAAACCAAAAAAGTTTCATACAACAGTTTTCCGTCCATTTTCCGACTTTGGGGTTGGATTTCTCAAAAATTCAAAAGTCATGTATGACAATGATGATAAGAATATAATCGTAATGTGAAGCTTCAAAAATGAGTTTGGAGCTGATCGCAGGGAACTAAGTTTTTGCCAAACAACTTTGACCACCTAGTAGGTGAATTTTCCGAAAGATTGGTATGCAGTCATTGTTGAATTTTCATATAGATCTTTTAAAATTAGCTTGTACCTGATCGAATGAATAAGAAATAAGTTATATACAACAATTTTGCGCCGACTTTTCGATGTTTCCAAAATTAGGGAGTCACGTATTCCATTTTGTATGTGTATGTGTAGATTTGAAAATGAATTTGGAACTAATCGCTGGGAACTAAACTTCTTTTCCTGAATGGTATGCAGTCATTGTTGCATTTGCATACAGATCTGGAAAATGAGTTTGAACCTGATCGGATGAAAACAGGCTATAAAAGCTATTATATTTGTTCGAACTCGTTGCTTAACGTTGCTTAAGCAAGCTCTCATCACTTCCTCTACTGACTACTCCAGCAATCGAAAGAATTTAAGGATGTTTTAAAGAGTTCCAGCTGTTTTTATATTGTGTGGCTACCTTTTGCACGATCGCCAGTATTAAAAATCCTTAACTTATTCTCTCTGCATAAAAACCAAAAATTTCTAAAGCCTGCGAAAGAGAGATAGTTTGCTGCTAACACTGATAGGATACCCCGTCGCAGTCCGCTTCGCCTGGCTAGGACCATCTTTAGATGTAACTAAAAACGCAAATGCATTGCATTACCTTGCATAAATTAAATGTTTACGACTTCCGTTTTGTGTGCTGGTAGCCAGCAGGTAGCTGGTAGCAGGTAGCTGGTAGCTTGGCTGCATGCAATTTGTGCCATTAAAAAACCAAAATTATACATACGTATATTGTATGTAGATGCCAGACAGCCACCCACCTGCCAGAAAGTGCAGCACACAGCTAGCCAGCTAGCTCTCTCTGGTCCTTTTGGGATTATGCAAGGATTCTGGCTCAGAGTTTGCGCTAATTTTTAATTACGACCACTAAATATTCAATTTTTAGTGTCCAGGACAAAGGCAAACACTTCCTCTCGACTCCTCGGGCTTTTTGTTTTGCGGATTTTGTGTGTTTCCTCTCAAGTGCCACAAACTCGTTGGAATTGTAAATTTTTTTTAGCTCTCATTTATTTATTATTTGCCACAGTAAATGCGCCGCAACTTTAACACATCCTTCGGGCTTAATCCCTTACGTTGTCCAATCTTGGCATTACGCTGCAGCGGTATAATGGTGCGTTTGCCATTCCGGGTGAAGGCATACTCACCGTAATGCATGACACTGGCATAATCATAGCCCAAACCCAAGTCACCCACATCCTTGGCTGGGTATTTGTTGAAATTGTACCGGAAGCTCGGATTTATGTTCTCAAACATTATTCTGACAAATCGATCCCGTTGCGGATCACTTTGCATGTGCACAAAGCCCAAGGCATGCAGCAACTCATGCTGTATGGTGCCACGAGACATGCATCCACTGCCCAGATTGAGAGGTTGACGCAACCAACCCAAGTAGCCCACATAGGACCAACAACCAGAGCCGATTCTTTGGATGACCACCTGCGGTTCCTTGGGATTGCTCGAGTGACGAAAACGTATGCAGGTTTCTCGCGATATAGCAGCCATGGCTTGGTGTATACGATTTTGGTCCCAAGAAGCTATAACATTTTATATTAAAACATTGAAAAACTTTTTTCCACTCAAGACTTACACAATCCCTGGCCAAAACTGTACACCAGAATGCCATTTTTCCAATGATAACGAGACCAAAGTTGTACATTTCGATTTAAGGTGCTACTCTCCAAATACTCCCGCTGTTCAGCGGTGAGTATCATTTCAGAGTCCTCATTGTCATCCCCAGGCAGTGTGTCGCCTACGGTTCCCAAAATCAGGAGACTTGCTATCAACAGATAAAGCATTTTGTTAATAATGTGTAAAAGTTAAGCCTGATGCGGTATTTATATGATTGAGGAAGTCGACAATTTTGAATAACAGAGATAAGCTGAACTGACAATGACTGATAAGAGCTTATTAGCTGAAAAGATGATGTTTGAGAAGTTTAATTACCTCCAAATGACAGCAATAAGGATATCAAAATATTGAAAGCTATTACGAAAGAAAAAAAATGAAAAAACGAACATCATTTTCACAAATCAATAAAATATGTTTTAAAATTGACCATTGATTGCGCAAAAACTTGACGTGGTAGAGATATTTTCAAAAGCTTAAAATCAAAGTTTTTCGTAGTAGATGTGAATGTGCCATGCAAATATGTAAGTGAGATTTATTTCATATTTAATTTAAGTTTTCCCGATACTTGAAGTATAGGGAAAACATATTGAAATCAATCTTTAAACACATAATTTGAGGAAATCCAATAGTTAAACTATATTTATAAAACAAAGTCGTGTGTGTTACACCACTTTTATTTCAATTATGTCATTATGAATATAACATAATTAATGTGCTATTTTAATATATATTTTTATTATTAAGTGAAATTAATAATAAATTAATGGTTATCATTATGACATTTAATAGCTGCCTCTTCAGACATTTTCCTTAAAATTGTGTCTGCCACAATCAATGGCATTAAATGCAGTTCGATGTAGTCCCCAGCAGCAGCACTTAACGAACACCTCGCACTTGGCTGCCACGGCAAAGATTTCGTTCATCTCGATTGGAAAGTAATTCGCGCATTTCTGGCGATTTGACTACGTAAAGTTGGTCAGTTTAGCATGATGATCTTCTGGATGTACTGCTGTAGCATGTGTGACTTGGCGGCGTATATAGCTCCGCTGAACTCGAAAATGGTATTGGGCAGCGGTCCCTGGGTGGTCACGTAGCACTTGGCCACGTAGTCGGGGCCCTGTCATGGAAACGTTAAGAAATGGAAGTGATTTATAAAGTTGAAGTTTGATTTGCCCATTTCTTACCTTGATATAATTGGCATTGATGTAGGGCACATCCTACCGTTTTTGCTCGGTCACTTTCAGGGGGTCAATTGAGGCTGCACTATCCGCTATACTATCGCTTGATAGGAGGCCAGCAGTTCGCTGTCCACTGAACTGGGAGCGGGCATTTGGTTTGTGGCCGTTTTACTGTCGCGATCATTGAGCACCGGCGGCTGTTCAATGATTTTCCTTTTGGTCTGATAGCTGTGATCGAAGGCATAGTTGAGGCGAATCAAATCGAACTGATTGAGGGGACTGGAGTGTGAAGTGTTTGAATGCTGGCCAAATAGATTTTAAGCTCATCTCTTGTGGTTTGTGGTGACAGGAGACGCCACATGACTTGGCCGCACAAATTAGAATCGAAACCTTTTTGCTCTCGTCACGGCAAAAAAGAGGCATTAACAGCACTTAAAGGCGATGTTAACTATGAACATAACGTAGTGGCAAACGTAAGCATTTTTCGCGATTGGTAGAAACCGAATATGAAACGGCCACACGAAAAAATTCCTTAGGCTGGGATGACACTCAATTTTTACGAACAATTATTGTCACAATTTTTTGTTAATAGGCAAACGTCGTTGGTGTGAGCGGAACAAAGTATTTTTGAATTCGCCGCACAATATTGTTGATGAGTGACAGGGGCATTGCTTCTGTCGGCAGAGCAGTAGGTTTTTTTTTTTTTTTTTAAAACATATTTATTTGCAATTTAGTTACCTTAGATCTAAATTTTTTACAACTTACTGTTACTTCTATAATAACTTATATTGTAGTGATCAATAATTTCATATGTTTTATTTTATTTGTATGTTGGATTTGCTGTATGTGTGTACTTAAGAGTTAGGATTTTAACTTTAAGATTTTGATGTGTTTCCTAGAAAATATTTAATAATTATGTATTAGTTAAATTGTAACTTTGATCTATAAGTAAATATAAGTGTAAGGATATGTGTCTATAATTCATTAGAGGTAATTTGTGGTTTGTTCAGGTACCGGTAAATGTATAACTATGTAGCCCATCCTTTTCGCCTTGGCTCGCAGTTTTGCAGCTACTTCAGCGGTGTGCTGCTTAAACGTCAGCCGTTTGTCAAGTGTCACTCCTAGGTACTTATGCCCTGTATTGTGCGGAAGGACTTCACCATGAAGGTACACTCCAGGACTAATATCCCTTCTTAGCGTATGGGTGACGCAGACGCACTTTTCTGGGTTGACAGAAATATTCCATCGGCATGCCCAGTTCTCAAACTTTTTGAGGTACTCTTGTAGAGTATCGGTTGCCGCGTAGATACACTCATCTCTTGCCATGATTGCAGTGTCGTCAGCAAAAGTGGCGATTAGGAGGTCCTGCGGGTCTTCAATAGGGATGTCATGCACTGTGGGCATGTCCGCCGTGAAAAGGCTGTATAGGGTTGGACCTAGCACGCTGCCTTGAGGTACTCCTGCTCGAATCCTCTTCTTCTGGGATGCAAGGCCATCCTGGACCACTCTGAACGTCCTGTCAGAGAGGAATGATTTGACCATTAGAAAGATTTGAGGATTGAGCGTTCCCTTTATTTTGGCGAGCAAGCCGTCGTGCCAGACGCGGTCGGAAGCCTGTTGGATGTCCAAGTACGCTGCCACAACGTACTCCTTGGCGTGGAATCCTTCCAGGACGAAATTGACCACCCTATGTAGCTGTTCAGGTGTTCCATGCCTGAGGCGAAAACCAAACTGGAACTTTGGTATCTTACGTTTGACTGCAGGAGTTTCCAGTATTCTCCGCAGGAGGCATCTTTCGAGCAATTTGCCAAAGGCTGGGAGAAGGCTTATTGGCCTGTAAGACTCCAGATCATTTGGTGGCTTCCCTGGTTTGTGGAGCATTATGATGTTGGCGCTTTTCCAGGCGTTAGGAAAGTAGCTGAGTCGGAGTGCAGCATTGAAAATGAGCAGGAGGAACAGTATTGCCTTACGTGGGAGCAGCTTTATCGTCCTGTTGTCCATGCCATCTTCTCCCGGGGCTTTCCTGTTTTTCAATGAGCTAATTTCCCCTTTGACCTCATCAAATGTGATTGGTGCATATGGGAGCGCCATTTGTAGTGGGACCTCCAATGACTCCTTTACCAATTGAGCTCTATTGGCAGTGGCAGTGTCGTAGGGTTGGAATCTATCCTCCAAGTTGCAGGCAAAGGCTTCAGCTCGATCCTGTGGATGCTTGGCCCATGATCCATCAGGATTCCTTACCGGAAATTTTGGCTGTGCTTGCCTTTTGTATTTCTTTGTGAGCCTCCAAAGAGCCAACTTGGAGTCTTCGTTGGGTGTGGCATCCTCAAGGAGTTTGTCAGTAGACTTTTTCTTGATCGTTAGCGCAGTAGGCAAAATTGATTCATTGATTCAAAATGATATTTGTAACAACTCGGTTGACAATGGATTTGGTAAATATAGGAGAGTGCACTTTGCAATTAAATTTTTTTATTATTTAATGAAATTCAAAATGAAATCGCGTACGAAGAAAAAAAAGAAGTTTTCTTCATTGTGGTTGTTGCAAAGAGAAGCAGACGGCAAGTTTAATGAAAATATCCAAGACATTTTGCATTTGGTTGATAAAAAAATTATTTGCCAGGTTTCAGCTACAAACTCCTTAAAGAAATCCATGATACTTATAACTTGTACGTGCGCACGCTCAGAATGAGTCCGGATCAGTTTGGGAAGCTTTTGACAAAAGTGAAACCCTTTATTGAAAAGCAGAACACCTTTATGCGAAACTGCATAGGACCTGCAGAGCGAGTGCAGGTAACCCTCCGCTACCTTGCCACAGGTATGGATTTTATTATATGTACACAAAATTTGTATATGCCATGATGTCTGTCTTACTCATTTTAGACGAATACTTCCAAGCTCCTGCCACAAATTCCACTTCGTCCGTAGAAGCACCGCTCTTCTTAGCTTTTATGGTCTTATTATTTTCAGAGTGAAAATAGGTTCGAAGGTTTGTCCACTTCTTTAAACAATCATCTGAAATAAATATTATTATGTACTATGTATAATGTATAATAAAATAAATTTCAAAGCTTTTTGTTTTACCTCGTGTGAATTTCTTTGCAGGATTACATAAAGAATTGATTTTGTCTGCAGCGGAGGCCCAGAAAAGATATTTCTTCTGTTTCTTTTTGTAATCAACTGAAGACGAGTCCCAGACAAAGCGACAGTTTCTGACGGTGTCAATAAGGCAATTGATATCCTCTTCTCTCCAAAAAACCATAATTGTCACTTTTCAACTTTTGCTATGTTTGTTTACCAAATATGCTGTGCCATCGAGTGTGACCCTGGCAGCTCAAAATACCAAAAAAAATACCCAAAATACTATATTTTTAACATATCTTCGCGTTTATGGGATTTATTTTTATAACTTTTTAAAGTATGCGGCGAATTCGTCGGTTTCGCTTAACAATTAGTTGCGACTAGAAATTGAATGTGTCATCCCAGCCTTAGTAGTTTTTTTTTTATATAGAGTTTTTCATTTTGCGGCCGTTTCCGTACCCATGGACACCGCCCTTCAGATAGTACTTAGATAGAGGTGTTCGTGTAATGGTTGTCGCAATTTTCAAAGCATTTCGCAACGTGACTGCTTTATTAAATAAAAACCGTGATTGGCATGATCAAGAATGAAAGCTCTGCTTGTGTATAGACCCCTAAGACTCATCAAGCAGCAAGCCAATCTATCGATAAGCAACCCTGAGCTTGCAACTGTCCGGCAATTTTACCAAAGATGGCTGCCAGTTCCGCTCTCTTTCCTTTTTCATTCGTTTTCAAATTCCAGTACCATCCTTCGACAAATTGACCTTTTTGTTGATCAATCGTGTTAATACAACAACACAGAGTGCTTATTGTTGTTATTTTGGTGGACTAAACCTCCTTTTTGGGTACATTGGGAATTTGATCGAATTTAAAAGGGTAAATATTGAATGTTATAGCCGTGTTCCACTGGCTTATTCTTAAGGTCATCCGCTTGATGATCTAAATGAGCTCATTAGTTCTGTGTATTTTGCCATAAGAGATAAATGGCCATTCGCTAGATCATCCGCGACTGTCAAGGATCATCTAGTCACTGCTACATCATCTGCCATTCGCCCAGGCAACTTGAGCTTTTTTCAGCTAAAAGGCTAGATTTTCAATCGAAATGCTATCGAAATTGTGAGTGTCAACAATAAGAACAGCTTATTGTGTTTAGTCAAGGTGAGCGCCAAAACTTTAATTCTTTTATAAAGAAAATTAATATGCAGTAATATTTATATTTAAAATGAATAAAACCCCGAAAAGTGGCCATCACATGGGGGGGGACTATCATGAGAACATGCTCTTTGGCTTGTGGGAGGAAAACTTTGAGGCGCTTAGGAGAAATCAAAGAAACTCGCACCTATTCGCCAAAATTGCTACCGAATTCAACGATGCCGGGCTCGAGCTGGAGTGGAAGGATGTGCGGACCAAAATACACAATGTGACCCGCAAATACAAGTTAGTAAGCAATATTTAATAATTAATATTTAATACCCAAAAGTGATCAAAATTTCTTTATTATTTAGGAACGAACTGAAGGCAAAGGGAGTCTCTGGAGGAGCCCCATCTAAATGACGCCACTTTGACAGGGTACACTACATTTTGGGTAACGTCAAGTCGGTGAACTTCTGCGAAGTAATGATGGAAAGCACAGGTAAGATAGCTTAAATTCAAACAAAGCACTTTGCATAACAAAAAATCTTATTGTTGCATATGGTCCTAGTGCAAATGAAGCTGTTGAGAGCGACGTTGAAGATTGGGAGGAATTTTCGACAGGCATTTCGGATCCGTTCGGAACCTCAAGCCTGTCGCCATCTACAGCGACTGTTGACGATACTTTGTCATGCTCTGAAGGCGCAGAACCAGCTGTCATCGCTGCCACAGGAAAGCGGGCATAGCAAAATCGCTCGGCTAGCTTGCCGCCATCAACACCGTTGTCCGATGATACAGGGTGACGACATAATTCCGACGACATAATTTCGACAGAAAAAAACGACACAATTTCGAGCGAAATAATATCGTTTTAAAACGACATAATTTCGAGCGAAATAATGTCGTTTTGCTTTGTCGGAACAATGTCGTTTTAAAACGACACAATTTCCATCGAAGAAAAGACATAACCTCCACGGTTTTTCTTTTGCGCAGCGCCAGGCAACCGTCTTTGGAAAAAGAGGTGCATCAGACCAACGCATTTGCGTGAATACTGATCACATCTGAGAGTTTTGGACAAGTAAAGACTGCTCGAGTCGCGTAAGACTGAAAGGAAACTAATTTAGTTTACGCTTTATTCATAGCAAGAATCTCGATCAGTGTATCAGTGTGAAAGTGTGGCAAAGGGTTGTAAACCTCACATATTAAGGCAGCAGGTGCCACGAGCTCGACAGGAGATACTGTAAAGGTCTCTGCAGCCGCATGAGCAGGAGCCTCAGACACATCAATGGCGTCAGCCAAACGACCAACTGTTTGAAACACCCAGTGCTGTTTCCAAGTCAGCCAGTTCTGTCTGGTGGTCACCGTGCTCGCTTTTAGTTCCCAGGTCACATAAATCGTTAACCCAGCCGTGCACTAAACACATTGGCACTGTCTCTTCCTGATCGCCAGAACACAACGATCGGAGAAATCCAGCATAGCCAACAGAGTTAACCTTAACCCGATCCGCCATCAAGACCTTCACTCAAGTGAAAGTTTAGTGAAAAGGGGTAAAAAAAAACACCCCCAGCCTATTGAGCAGATTATACAAGATGCAGTTAAAGTAAAGTTAAAATTAGTGAATTTTATTTAGTCAACATCCTAAATTAATTTTGTTTGGTTCATTTTTTGTTGAGTTGAGTTGATCAAAAAGTATTAAAATGGCATAATCGTATAAAGCGTGCCCAACGAAAATCGAAGAAATGAACTTGATAAAAGAACGGCTAGGAAGTGAATTTACTTTGTTGTGCAAATTCAATCTGATCAAATGTCATAAATCTGCTCTTGTTTAAACATCATATAGCAAAACATCGAATCACTAAGACATATGAACTTTATAACCATTATGCCTTCTTAATATCTTGATTACAACCTCTCATATATATACTATCGTTATCGTTAGTCAACACAACAAATGAAGATATAGTATTACTTAATTTGATTGAACTTTTGACTTTTTGATTAAATAATGGAAATACTTGAAATCTAGAATGAAGAAATACGCTATAAAATTGAAAGACATGCTAGGGGACAATATTGTTTGGTTAAGTTTGAATGAATAATTTTGATATTATTATGGATTATTGAATCTAAACCATTTTCCTTGTAAAGTAATGTAAGGTGTAAGTCAGATGTCGTAAACAACTCTGGGATTTTTCCAAATGATCGCGCAATGGAAGAATCATCGGTAGAGTGGGTCAAGAGCGCAGCGGGCAGAACATCGGGCTTGCTAAATCAGGAGTTGGTGATAATACGAACAATCTTTCTATAAATTTCTTGTATTATGTTAAGGTATCAGGGATATTATTTATATTCATGGATGTTACTTAGTCACAGAGTCAAGAACCCCCCACCGACTGTTTTGCTAGTCGTAAACCAGATATCCCACCCGATTTCCGTGCTAAGTAAACATATAGCCCATGTCCAAAGGAACAGGATGTTACATATGCCTTGCCTGAGGCCAGTACATACTAACATCTGTGTGCATAGGGATGTTGAAAGGTCATATGTGCTTCTGCTGGTTCTTTGGAGTACACTCAAAGATAGGATCGCGCGTATGGATGATTGGTGCAAATTCCTATTACACTGTGAGCTGACATCATGGTCATTTTTGGTCAGCTTTGAGGTGGAATGGTACAGGTGTACATTACAATCTCTTACCATCTCTGAGATCTGTGCGTACATACAGACGGACATGGCTATATCGTCTCGGCTGTTGATGCTGATCAAGAATATATATACCTTATAGGGTCGGAAATGATTCCTTCTCCCTGTTACATACTTTTGCACAAACTTAATATACTCTATGAACCATCGGTACAGAGTATAAAAATGCAAAAAACCGCAGATCTAGAAGTGAAGCTGAAATATGGCGATTTTTAGTAATTACGGAAGTTTGGAACAAAAACATGGAAAGCCATTTAAGAATCCATCCAGAACCCAAACTGAAAACTTATTCTAAAAAAAAACCGAAATTTGGTCAGAAATCATTAACATCAAAAGACCACAAAATTCGAAACAAAATCGGACAAAAAAACACGAAAAAATAGTTTTTGCATTCCGAAAAAATCTCAGAATTGCAAAAATATAAGCGAAAAAGCCCCTTGGGGAATATCGGAATATCAAATTAAATGAATCGATTCCCTTAAACCCCAACACAGTTGATCAAATTTATAATAAAACCCAAAAACTTCCCCGATCAATCAAGTCCATCGCCTCTCTAACCCTTCACACTAATCCGGACAAATAAAAACTCATTAAGGCAATTGCCAAGGCCGCAACTTCCAATTCCGAATGCTGTTCGGTCGAACAACGCGACGCTAATGAAGTGCAAATTGGCTAATGGGGCAGGAGGCATCAGCATTGTGGGTGCGGGTGTGGGTGTCTAATTATCAATGAACGGCAGGCAGGCAGGCAGGCAGGGCTGGCTGGCTGGCTGAAAGTTCCAATGATGGAATTATGTGTGAGAGAGCAAGAGATAGAGAGACAGAGTTAAATTTTTTATGTGAAAACTTTTTGTGCATTTTCATGGCAAAACTTTAATGGATTAATTTACCAAAATGTTCGTGCCAAAGGAAATTGAAATTGAGGCAAAGAGCAAGCGCATTCAGCGCATGAAAGTTGAAGATTTATGGCTTACAAGCTGGCTGGCTGGCTGGCTGGCTGCGCCCCACAGCTTAATGGCCGCCGATCATTTTGGGGGGGAAACTGCAAAATGCGATATTCTAATTTCCCAACGCCAAGGCAAAAGTTTTATTAACTTTTTGCCAGAAATCATGAATATTTTATTGCATATTTGCTGGCGCCAAGTCACTGAAGCGCAACGCAGTGTCGCCTTTTATCAATTTAATTTAATTAAAATTAATTCACCAATAATTGACTTTTAATATGCAATCATTTGTTGTCCTGCTGCTGCTGCTGATGCTGCTGTTGAGGCTGCTGCTGCATTCTGACAACTTTTCTGCCCCTGGCTGCATTATGCTTCATTAAAATATTATGAGTATTATATTTTTAATTGCTCATTTGTCGTCGCTGCAATGAGGTAAGAAACGTAAAGTAGGAGAAGGCACCCTGCAATATCTGTGAAAACAATACAAAGAAATTATTTTTAATTGATATTTGGACAGTTTTTTAACTTACCTTAAGGCCCGCCTGTATGCTGACACGAAAGTATTTTAATCCTGTTACATAAAAGGGCTTGTAGTTCATCTCAATGGATATTGTAATTAATTTAAGCAGACGAAGATTCTCTTGATGATTTGAGGAATAGAGCAGTATTTGCTCCCACTGGGTGTGGTAATACATTGAGCCAAGGTTTTCGGTCTATAAAAGGGGAAAAGAGAAAAAATACTAGAACTAAGAATTGATGGAATTTAACAATATTATTTAAGACTATGATTTACAGAAATAGCCTAATGAAAGTTGCATTATCTCTTTTTAAACCCTTGAAGAGGTTGTTCAGATATTTGTAACGCATACAAGGAAGCATCTCCGACTATATAAAGTATATATTTTCTCGATCAGCATGACGAGCTGAGTTCATATAGCCATGTCCGTCTGTTTCTATGCGATCTCCTCCATCAGTTTAAAAGCTATCTTAACCAAACTTTGCACGAAGTCTTTTGGACGCTGCCCATTTATCGGAACCGGCCAGATCGTATGACTATAGCATATAGCTCGGTCGAAAAAGTAGTTTTAGTAAAAAAAACTTTTTTGTCTTCAACGCGAACGTCTCCAATCCCCGTATTTATTAGTTTTCTATGCTTTTACATAATTCCACCGAGTTTGATGAAAATCGGACAACTATATAGTATAGCTGACATACAAAAGATAGTTCAAAAAATAAGTCTTAGTAGAAAAAACTTTTTTGTTTTCAATGTTATTGGTCCCAAACTTGTTGCAATATTATATGATTACACACAATTCTGCTAAGTTTGAACCAAATCGGATGACTATAGCATATAGCAGCCATAGGAACGTTCGGTCGAAAAAGTAGTTTTTTATTGAGAAAAACTTTTTTGTTTTCAATGGTGGCGTCTTTTTGCTTTCCAGTTATGAATATTATCAGTTCCCACACAGATTTGGGGAATTTGGTCAAAGTCGGATGAATATATCGTATAGCTGCCACATAAAAAATTATACAAGCTGCAAGGGTATATAAACTTCGGTCGAGCCGAAGTTAGTTTTCCTCTATTGTGTGTTTAAATCTATCTTAGGAACTGGTCCATCACGTCTGGAATTTTGTAAATTTGTGCTTAAGGCAGGCTAAAATGACTATTTTGACCCTATTTAGGCGCCATTTGTTTTGACTCTGTCTCATATTATCGTACACCGAGAAAAAAATTAATATTTATACTCTGTACCGAAGGTACATAGAGTATATTAAGTTTGTGCAAAAGTATGTAACAGGGAGAAGGAATCGTTTCCGACCGTATAAAGTATATATATTCTTGATCAGCATCAACAGCCGAGTCGATATAGCCATGTCCGTCTGTCCGTCTGTCTGTCTGTCCGTCTGTCCGTCTGTCCGTCCGTCCGTCCGTATGAACGAAGAGATCTCAGAGATGGTAAGAGATAGAGGTTTGACATGTATGGGACATATATTTCCTTATACTTGCAGGCAGATCAAGTTTATTTTCAATTTTTGCACACGCCCCCTCCCGCCCCCGCAATTTGGAAAAAACGTCATATCTCCTACAGTTTTGAAGATAGATCGTTCGTACCTTCTAGAGATACCTTGTACTCAAAATTATTTATCGATTTGCTAAAGGAATGATAAAGATCGGATGAACGATACTTAAGTTACGAGCAAAAAACGGCCAGTAAACACCGAACACCCACCCCACCCACCACCGCAGCATTGCGTATTAGCAGATGGCAATCTTAGTGAGAGAGAGAGAGAGAGAGAGCGCACTGCGTTGAAACGTTATGAGTTAACTGAGCGCGTATAACTCGTGAGCAAATGCGAGCTGCGACGTTACGGGTACAGAGTATGTTATAGTCGGGCTTGACCGACTTTTTATACCCTTGCAAAGGGTATTATAATTTTGCCCAGAAGTTTGCAACGCATAGAAATATTCATTTCCGACCCCATAAACTATATATATTCTTGATCAGGGCGATGAGCTGAGTCGATTGAGCTTTGTCTGTCCGTCTGTCTGTCCGTCTGTTTCTACGCAAACTAGTCTCTCAGTTTTAAAGCTATCGAGCTGAAATTTTGCACAGAGTCTTCTTTTTACTGCACGCTGCTAATATGTCGGAACCAACCGGATCGGATGACTATATCTTATAGCTGCCATAGGAACCATCGGTCAAAAAACGGGTCTTAGTGAAAAAAACTTTTTTGTTTGCAATGCTAGCGTCATAAAACTCGGCCATAATTAGTATTATATGCTTTCAAACAGATTTGCAAATTTTGGTCAAAGTCGGATGACTATAACATATAGCTGCCATAGGACCGATCGGTCGGAAAATGGGTCTTAGTGAAAAAAACTTTTTTGTTTGCAATGCTAGCGTCATAAAACTCGGCCATAATTAGTATTATATGCTTTCAAACAGATTTGCAAAATTTGGTCAAAGTCGGATGACTATAACATATAGCTGCCATTGGACCGATCGGTCGGAAAATGGGTCTTAGTGAAAAAAACTTTTTTGTTTTCAAGTAAATCGTTCTTTAAGTCGGTGATTCTAAATATTAAAAGCATTCAAACTAATTTGAAAAAGTTGATCGACATCGGGTGACTATATCTTATGGTTGCCATAGGACCGATCGGTCGAAAATAGTTCTTAGTAAGAAATTTTTTTTGTTTTGAGTGTTAGCGTCTTTAAACTCACTGATTACTAATTCTGTATGCTTTCAAATATATTCGCAAAATTTGGTCGAAATCGGATGACTATATCAAAAGGCTGCCATAGGACCGATCGGTCGGAAAATGAGTCTTAGTGAGAAAAAACTTTTCTGTGTTTAAATTTTATCGTTCTTAAACTCGGCGATATTTATATTTTGATATGTTTTCAAAAAGATTCGCGAAATTTGGTCGAAATCAGATGTTTATCTGTCGGAAAATGGGTTTTAGTTAAAATTTTTTTTAGATTTTTATGTAAGCGTTCTTAAACTCTGACATTTCAAAAACAGCATTTGCAAGGGTATAAAAACTTCGGCACAGACGAAGTTAGCTTGGCCTTCTCGTTTTCTTGTTTTTTACAGCAACTGTGGCGGGTTAAATTAGACGTTTGATTTCCAAACCCCTTTAACACCTTGCAGCAAGTCCGACAGTAAACGAAACCTGCCATTACAGTTTCGTCTGGTCTTAGAATTTCACACACCACATTCCACACAAAACTTTTTCCTTTGCGTCGGCCAGACAAGGTATAATTGCCATTTGCAATTTTCCCAGAAATAAATTCTACATTTTCTGTCATTACTCCACGAAGAGAATCCAAATTGCAATAACTTTTTAATTTCTGTCACTCACCGCTGCTCAGCTACTGCGTAATAAGTGTGACGCAGTTGCATTTGCGCATCATATTAGCAGAAGCTCGCCGTCAACAAACCGAGTAAGCGATCGTGTGTAAGAATATTGCTCGCTTGGGGCTTTATGTCAAGAAGCCGAGTAAGCTTGGTGATTTTATGTTTAAAGCGCGAGTCACTAAAAGTACTCGTCAGAAGCGGCATGATATCCGCTGGCATCCGTTCAGCCGCGAGCTTTGACAAGCTTGTTCAATTATTACACGAATGAAAAAAAAGATTACCCGTTCTTACTTAATATGCTTTCGATCAGTTCTTGTGTGTCACACCAAAGTGGCGTGCACAAACCAGCCGAGTAAATGGGCGAGTATACACGAAAATTAAGTACTCGTTGCAGGTCTCTGGTGTCTACGTAGGCAGGCGATGGGCATACTCAGCTTTTACACAGACATCATCTGCATGAGCTACTGGCGTCAGCATTCAGCAGTTGGTTTCTTTCTTAGTTGTTGTGCTCGACTTTTATACTTTTGCCTACTTAAAGTCAAATTTTATTATTGATTTTTAAGCATCGAAATTCATTAACATTTCGTCAAAACTAAAAGAATTTTTCCGTTAAGAATTTACAAACATTTTAAGGCACAAATCTAGATCGACATCAGTTCCAGATTAGAAATCACAGATTACTTTTGCTAAGCCCATTGATCCCATCTGTACGAAATTGAAATACTAAGGGCCGATTTCTCATCTTCTACATAGGGCTATAATGTCACATAAACTTACAATTAGCAGAGTAAATTGTAAGCTTGTCTGACACATAGAAGCTATCTGGAAGAAGAGAAATCAGCCCTAAATGATTCAAACTTTTTTCAAAATTATTTTCAAGTAATTTTCTTTTTATCAATACTCCGCTTATTTGTCTTTACCTTCTTTGTGTTAAGCATCATCTCTATTTGTCTCTTACCGTGTAGGCCAAATTGGAGCCCAAATGACCCAAAGCAAGCAGCTCCACAGTTTTGGCACCAAACCAAATGGCATATATATAATTGGCCACCGGATTCTGTTAATTAAAATATTAATAGATATTTCCCCAAAAAGATACATTTCCGCACCCACCGTATAAGCCTTAAAGGACAAAGCACACAGCAAACCGGCGGCAAAGGCAAACATTATAAAAACTCTCACAGTATACTGTTCCTCCAGTTGCTCGGCAAAATTATTTAATTCCACATTTTTACGCAAAGTTTGTATCAGCAGCTCCTTCAGTTCTCGGGCCATATGTGCTGGCTTGCCTTCCAGCAAAATCTTATGTATTTCCCGTACCAAATCTCGTTTCAGCAATAAATAACGACCATTGAGATGGCCAATTAATTCACACAGTAAATTGGTTTCTCCAAACATCATTGAATCAATGATCAGACCCACCCAAACATTAGTCAACAAGAGGGGTATGAAGACAAGCAAGGACTGGGTATCAAAGGGAAAGATCATTGAATAAAGAAAGTCCTTGCGACGATTAATGATGGAGGAAATGGGTGTTATCAGGTAACCCGTAATGACAGCTGCATACATGGCCGAGACGAAACGATTCAGTTTCATTTCGTTGTCAATTTGACGAAACATTTGGGGTTCGCTACGTGGATCTATATAAATTTTGGTATAGAAACTTTGCAGAAATCGCTGAAGTTCATGGGAATGCAAAAGTATATGAAGACTACGAAATTGAGCTTCTACCAAAATCAAATAGGTGGGCATGCCAGTTAAAAATGCATCGAAATTCAAATTGACAGCCTCTCGGCGTAAATATCTCAACTCGGCATCGTTATGCTGTAGAAATAAAAGACAACCCAGAAAGGCCATTATGTAGTCGACATAACGCCTCCATTTCTTGGTACTCGGATCCAAGGGCCAGAAGATGTGATTGTGACGAAATAAAGCCAAAGGCCAGGCCAGTTTCACTTTCGAACCATCACCAAAACGAGGCACATACCGAACCATTTTGAAAATCAAAACTTGTTTTGCGCTAGAATTTCGGAAACTTTGTCTTTTATACCAAAATGCAACTTTTCATGCGTGTAAGAGCTCAATTAAGTTATTAGTTGAAAAGTTTAACCAAATTGCGAGTTAATAGCTTGTGCTCAAATATTGAAATAGAAATATTTATGCTGACGAAGTGAAAACAAATAAACAAAACTTTGACAGTTGGGAAATTAAAACTTGTAAAACAAATTTGAGTTTGTTAAATGCAGTAGAAACTGTTCAAGAAAGTGGGAAAGGGGAAGAAATAACATTTTCTATTTAAAATCATGAAATTTATTTACCTAATTACCCAAACATATTTTTGCACTTCATGTGTTTCCCTAATCCTCCCCCCCTCCCATCAAGCATAAAAAACTCACTTAACAAATTCATAAAAATCAATTAATTCAAACGCACAACCAACTTTTGCACCCCAGCTTACCCTAGTGATGTCTGCGGTCTGCTTTGGAGATAGTGGCAACAGTTTGTGTTATGAATATTTTAAGAGGCTTCCAACAAACAACAAACAACAAGCATGAAGCCACATAGAAACAACAGGAGTAGAGTGCAAAAATGGAGGAGGAGGAAAAGGAGTCCAAACTGCAGTTTGCTCGCCACATTCATCTTAATTTCCTGTCACGACAATGACAACGACGTTGGTTGAATCGTTGGTTGGATGGCTGCTTGCTTGCTGGCTTGGTTGTTCCCTACTGGACATCCTGTGCTCGCGTAGCGAGTGTTACGTCTAGCCAAGCGGCTGACCAAAAAAACCAACAAAAGCAACAAATGCAACACATTTTAGTGTCATTTTTATGATGCTCTAAACAAACTGGGGATATGTTCTACTTAAGTCTGTTTCAAGTCAACTTAAGAACCTCAAAGTAGTGCAAAGTATTACATTAATTTTATAATTTATAGAAATGTTGCGAACTTAAAGAAGGAACCAAGGAAATCAAAGTTTTCGCTTTAAGCTGGCTCAAGGTCGATGGTTAATTATAAATTCAACAGAGACAACTGGTATGTCTGGACAGCGCTGTTTCGGAATTGACCAACAATTCACTCATCAGCAGACACACTTCAACCACTTGCAAATTGGCTATTTATCTGTCTAATTGGTCGAATAAAGATTTGAGCAAATCACTTTTATGAAACTCCAGCCTAGAATTCTGTTACGAAATTACAGCCTGAAATTATGCTATGGGTTTTTTTAAGGTTTTACCAATTTTGTTGGGAGTGAAATTGCCTTTAACTTTGCCAGTTTGCTAGATTTTAAACATCGCTCACTGATCGTTCTAGCACAAGATATTTTCAGTTTTTTTGGTTTTTTAAAAGGCAATGTTAAAAATAAACTCCCGCTTTCATTCCTTGAATGGGATGGATGACCTCTAGCCAGCTGAAACAAACTTTTGTATTTAAAGAAATTTCTAATTTCCAAGTTGAATTTGGTACCTTTTTTTCTCCATAATTTAGAATTAGTTGGACGGTGAAATGGATAAGAAAAATTTGTGTGATTGTACAGAAAATGATTTAAGGTCATTTCCGAACCGAGCCTTAGTACAAAGTAAGAGGAACGGGCCACTTTCAGGATCGGGAGGTCATTAGTTAATAGCGTTCGGTGTAAGTGCCTTGTTAGTCTGTATGAACATTCTAAAGCAGTGGTGCCCAAGACCATAGCGCACGCCGCGAATTCGTTGTTGTTTTGCGCAAACGCATAGCCGCTTGCTCTTTCTCTCTGAGCGAAGGTTTTGTTGTTGGCTGCGAATGATTTCGTGTGCATCAGACGAACACACACACACAAAGAAAACGAGAGCGTAAGTTAAAGTGTGCCAAAAACTTGAAATAAACTTGATCTGCGTGCAGACAATAGGAGTTTATATTTCAAATTTGGTTGCTCTAGCTCTTCTAGTCTCTGAGATCTAGGTGTTCATACAGACAGACAGACGAACGGACGGACAGACGGACATGGTTATATCGAATCGGCTGTTGATCCTGATCAAGAATATATATATACTTTATATGGTCGGAAATGATTCCTTCTGGCTGTTACATACATTTGCACGACTTTAGTATACCCTTGTACTCTACGAGTAACGGGTATAAAAAATGATTCTTGTTTCCTTCCCAACCAGCAATTTAACAAGAGGTTTGTATACCGAGCTTAAGATAAGATTGCTTTTGCAGGCGTTGTCATACGGCAGCCTCCGACATTTTCAAAACATTTGCTATTGTAAGCGATTTGCGCATGCCGTTTCGGCATTCGAGAGCAGGCATGACACAATACTATAAGTCTGCCCTTTTTAAGGCACTAGGAGATATGGTGGGCAGCAAACACATCCATACCACGGCTTATCACCCACAATCAAACAGCATGATCGAAAGATGGCATCGATCTTTTAAAGCCGCTCTCATGTATGTAGGATTATGAATATCCAATGATTAAAACAATGATTAAATGTTTATTTAAATGATAACCCGAATAGGAAAATGATAAAGAAAAGGATAATTAACATTCAACTTTGCAGCTACGTGCGTGCGACTTCTACGGCTGACTCTCAACGACTGTTGCTCTCCTTCTAGTTGATCGTCTCTCTCTGCCAATCGTCTGTCTCTGCCAAACGTCCGTCTCCTTGGCGCCACTTCGTACAGGCGACACTCGAGTGTAGTGCCACTTTACATGTATAACCCACAAACGCCTTGGATCGACTTGCTTCACACCGTGTTATTGGGGTTAAGAACGAGCTACAAGAAAGGCCTCGGTACATCGTCGGTTGAGATGCTTTGTGGCAACCATATTCGTATTCCGAATGAATATTTCGATTACTTGTCTAAACCATTGCACCCAAAAATATTTATCGAGAAATTTCGAGAGCATATGCGAATTACTACCGACAAGATGTGCATTCGATCCTTCACTGTTGCCACTGCCATTCCGCGTAAGTAATAATGCTTTCATTCAGCTTAAAGATAACTATTTACATTCATATTGATATTATATTGCAGGAACTTTCACTTGCGAAAATGTAGGAATGTATGTGAAATATTTTTGATTGTCAAAAAACCATGTAAAACCTATTTAAATTACATCAGTTTGCAGTTTATTAATGAAACCCATATTCACAGTAAAAGTAAACTCAAGCAAGTTTATAGAAACAGAACGCTTTTTCATTAAGCCGTGCTGAGATTGTGCTTTCTTCTTCTTCTTCTAGGACATAGGGCATCAACTAATCCTCTCCAGCGAACTCTGTTGTTAGCTGTCGCTTTGAGTTCCCCCCAACTTTTCCCGATGAGTTCCGTCTCTCTACCGACAGTCCACCTCCAAGTTTCTTTGGGTCTGCCTGGTGTCCGCCCGACTCCGTTCAACGGGTTACACTCCATTGCCTTCCTTGCAATGTTGTTATTTTTCCGCAAAGTGTGTCCTATCCAGCTCCATTTCATTCTGCGTATTATTGTGTCGACACTCTCCATATTCGCTCGCCTGAGTATCTCGGAATCTCGTATTCTGTAAGGCCAGAAAAAGCAGAATATGCGGTGGAGGCAACGGTTCACAAATGTTTGGAGTATTGACACTATGGAAGTTGTAATTTTTGTAGGAGATTGTGCTTAAGACCTGGTAAATCCAACACAGACCAGATATTCATATTACGACAAATTCTGGAGAAGACCAATGACAAAGATTTCGAAACCTACCATCTATTTGTTGATAATAAAGCCGCCTTCGACACACCGATAAGGTCAAGGTTCTATCTTCTTCTTTGAAGCCCCGTCTACCTTTGGTATACCAGCAAAGGACATTCGACTTTGCATAATGACGTTGAAAAGCATTCGAAGCTCCGTCAAAATAGGAAAGAATATTTTCGAACCATTTGATTTGGCAAGGTGATACCTTATCCAAATTACTTCTTTAATCTACTGATGGAGTATATACTGCGCCAGTGCCCAAATTCCAACAGATCGGGTACAATTCGTACTCGCATACGCCGATGATATTGACATTACACAAGGAAACAAAATTTGACTTTTTCCAGTATATTAAAGGGTCGGTGGTGGTCCTAAATGATTTTCGTGTGCTGAACACGAATCTGTTTTCAGAATTGGTCAAAGATTGGGAAGCCGTCTAAACTGATCGGCTTAGAGGTAAACGAGGACAAAACGAAGCACCTAGTATCCACGGACAAGAAGTCTACGCGTCTTGGACAATCTGTTACAATGGAAGAGTACAACTTGTAGTGTAGAGCTCGAGGAACTGCAATTGTTAGCTGATGTTATACGCCAAAATATCAATTCGTTGCACGACTAAGTTCGAGAGTGCGCATTCTTGCTGTGCTCGGGTCCAGCTCGTCGGATTGGTCGGGGTTCTTTCTACCCTAGTCGCACGGGTTACGCGCTTGAAATCCACAAACAAAATTATAATAATAATCAAATACTTCAAATTAAATCATAAACGGAAGCGCCGACACGCCAAAAGAAATGGATTCTGGAAAGATCATACCTGATAGAGGGTGCTTTGATGTAATATGCCCCTCGTCTTTACCCTCCCGACCTTGACAAACGTTGTACTTATTTTTACGTTGTCCCTATAGTAGAGGTTCTTAAACCTCTATGTTATTTTGTGAGAGTTGAGCATGAGTACTAAACAGATCATTAAATCAGTTAAGAATTCATTTTAATTCGTAGTGACCATTCATGTTTTAATTCTAAGAATATTAAGCTTAATCATAAGAAATGCAAGAAAACAAAAATGAAAGGTAATACAAAAACATTATAGTATTAAATAATATTCCGTAAATGATTCAAGAAAACAATTCAACTTCAGTTACATTCATTTGAGAGAGCCATTAATAGCAATCCGGGGAGATACTCATATACATATATAACCAAAAGACGCAATTTACCATTATACTCACAACTTCCTTATGCATATTTACTCATCGCTGTATTCGTTGGGCCCAAGATGACGTAGATGACGTATATGTAGAATCTTACTCCATTGGCTACCAGACTCATATTATTCAGCAAATTAAACGCCAACATTACTCTACTAATTATTGATATTTTATTTACTTTACTTCATTTCTGAGAATTGTTAAATGCCCATTTATGGGGTCACAATTTAAGAAAATTCAAAAGAAAACTAAATTCAGTTCATTCAAAGAAACTTGGAACTACAGTGCATCGAACAGCTGATCTTTTGTGCGCACTAGTAAATATCAAAAGGAATTGTAATATCATAATCATGTTTTGTCCATACTCGAACTTCATAATGATGAACTTGAACTTGAATTTGTTCTTCTTTTTGTGCGAAAGAAAAAGAGATAATGAATTCACTGCACACGATCGTTCACATAGGCTGCACCGAATCTAACTTTTAAACTGCACGCGGATGACTTGCAGAGGCATATGTATAAGTTAAGCTTTAGTTACGCAAGCATAAACTCCATCATTTAGATTGTCATATCTCTATTAATGACTTAATTAAATCCCGTCGATGGCAATTTCTTCAATAGATGAGGATGTAAATGATGCGGACTACAGGTGTCAGCTTCTGCTGGCTTGAAAGTTGAAGGGCGATTCGTGCCGACTGACAGAAAGTCTTTCTTGGCCAAGAGTTAACCCCAGACCGCTGCCTAGCGACGGAGTGTCACCCAGGACACGTGATCCTAGATGAAATGTCGACTTTCATAAGTATAAAATTTTCTCACGAGTACCTTCACGTACCGTTTCCCACGAATATTCACAACAATTATTCACTCTCCAGTTTCTTGATAGATTTAATCACTTTGGTTTATAAATCGAAAGATAAGTTCCACGTGTTTGACGTTGGAGTAACGCGAGTTTATAGCCAGCCGCCAAAATATAAATAGACGTGCGAACAGAAGTAAAGATCTCAGTCGAATGATTTCTAGCTGTACCAAATTGCAATGCCCATGTCCTATGCATGTGCTCTAAGCGGAGATGTTTGCTTTGAAGCAGCGGTTCAATCGTATGATCTTCTTTTGCTGGCGCCAGTGACCGCAATGTGTTTTCGAACAAGTGCTAACAATTGAGTTTAGCCATCCGAGTCAAACCGGCCACTACAAACTTTAAGGTTTTAGAGGAGCCTCTGAACAATGATAACCAGCGACATCAACATCAGCCTGGAAATCCGAATCATCATCCGGATGGATGAAGAAGCTCCAGTAATAAAGACGTACAAATTGAAGCCGGCAGACTTTGGAGGAAGAGGCAATAGGGGACACCCACCACTAAGATAGGATGGTGTGAACAACTGGTGCCAGCTTGCTCGAAGCAAAAGCGACTGGAGAACATTTATAGCAGAGGCCGAGATCGTCAAGCGGTTTTGAAGCAAATATCGAGCCAAAGAAGAAAAAAGAAGAAACCAATAGTGGCTTAATCCTAAGTGTTGTTTTATTATTTTGTAATCGAGTGTTATTTGTATTACTCATACGCCGTGTTGTTTTTTTTACATATTTCTTTTATTTGTAAACAGTTGATGTTGATTGAATTGCCAATTTGATTTCAAATTTGGACAAGTTAAAAAACAATCCAATGGCTGCTTCAACTGAACCGGTGTACATGTCGTATGAGCAATTTGTTACCAAAACTAAGCTTAATTTGCTTCTCAACTTTCCTAGGGCATTTCAAATTCGTGGCATTAAAGTAAGCCACTTTATTCCCAGCTAGTCTTCCGCTGCCTTATTTCTGTTTTTTTGCTAAGCACTTTTTAAGCCTTTGTAGCGGCTGTTCTTTGTAGTCCATCCCTTGGCCATTGAGGCGGCATCTGTAACAGTGGCTGGCTTTGTTTCTCATGGATGGAATTGTTTCTGCTTTGTTCCTGTTGTTGTGCGTGGCAGTGCCAAATGCCGTCAAACAGCAAAAGAGCCAAAAGCGTTTGCTGCTGCCTTCGTGCTGCTGACCCTCTCTCTCTCTCTCTCGCATCCGTTGCCTGCTACTCGTACTCTTTGGGCCCGATGTTATCGCGTGCCACAGGATATTGCACTCTAAGCCAGTAGATGGCGTCATGTAAAGCTGGACAACATCCGATTAAAACTTTACGATGTGCGTGTGTCCTCCTCCTGACCAAAGAAAGCAAAAAAAAAAGAAAGAGGGAGAGGGGTAAACTGAGCAGCAGGAAGGGAGTAAAAGGAGTGTGTGTGTGTTGGTCAGCAAGTGGATAAATTCTCATTTACTGCTCTTTTAAGCATGTTGTTTTTGTCGCTTCTTTTCTGTTTTCGGTTTGCTTGCTGTACCCAAGGACCTAAAGAGGCTGTGGGTAGGTTATGTTATGATTATGATTATGATTCTGGAGGACTATTGTCAATTCTAAAATGAAGCTGCTATTAAATTTATTATAATTTATTGACGAACTCATTGGATCCTTTTGAAATGGATGGTTTTTTGATATTATGATAAGCGTTTTTCATATCCTTTGTATGATTTTCAGCTCCATTAGATACAAATCTAAGATCAATTTAACATTAAATATCCTTTTTCATCTGTGTAGAGCCCAGACCTCTACTTAAAGCCGGGAAAGGTTCCATCACCAGCTCAGACAACCCCCTCTTTAGTGAGGTATTATGTAGTCTAACCCCGAACTTTAATCCTAACTTATTTTTCAACAAGCAGCGTCCTCTATCATTCAGTTTCAGCGTGTAAATTGTCCACTCGTTATGTCCATGCCAGTGTCTCTGTCGGTGTGCGTGGGTGTGAGTTAAGTTAAGCCTCGTGGTGGAGTGAAAAGTGTCGGGGTAATAGCGCGGCATGTTAAACTGACCGCAAGCATTGTTTATCATTAAGAACGACCCCGGCCCCGAAACGAGATATGGGGCCTGAGCCGCTGCCATTGTGGGGAGAGCATGTGTCACATGACATATGTGTAACTGGATGTGCCTGGCTGTTCCCTTTTTACGTACCCAAACATGTGTATTGCGGCTGTGCTCGGTTAATGGAGTCGTTAGTTAGTGCCCACCAAAAAATAAAAAGAAGCCAACTTTAAGCGCTTGAAACATTAAATAAAGGAAATAAAATAAACTGCAAAGTTCTTTTGGGCCACCGACTGCATGCAAAACTTTTGTAATTAGGAAGCAATGTCGGTCATTAGCGAGGAGGAGGAGGAGGAGCACTGGGTGACCAAAAAGGCGACAGCAGTCAAAACAATAATGCAAATGTGAAGGAATTGGTGGTGGCAGCAGCAGCCTTGGACAAGCATCGAATGCAATTTTAATAAAGTTTGAATGCGAAAGTTGCTCAGATTTGAAATGCATATAAAAGTTAACTATTTCCTGCGCTGCGAATGTGTGTGAAAAGTTGCACATCATTGGGGGAGCGAAACCAAACAAACGGCGGATGTGGCTGCCGCTGCCGCTGGCCACGCCCCCTCCCCCCCTTCCCAGTGAGTGACAGAAGGCGCATTCGTCTGGGGCCAGGGCCATAAATTAAAGGCAACAAACCGAAAGCGGAAGCAAAGTCGCCAGGCTGACGAAGGAATGGGAAACGGACAAGTGGATTTGCAGCCATTGCCCATCTTGGTTTTGGATGACGGAAGTGCAAGCTGTGCTGTTAAGTAGCCTCGAGTCAGCATGGATGTCCTGCATACCAGGCTGGTTAACGATCTGGTTGTGGCGGCAACCAACTGGTTCCAGAATGGAGTTGCAAGTTTTTTTGAATGGGGATGGAAGTAGTGGGGAGGAAGAAGGAAGGAAGGAAGAGAGGAAGGATAAAGGAAGAAGAAGTAAAAAGGAAATATGTAGAGAGGAAGGAGGAAATATGGAAAAAGAAGGAGCAAGGAAGACGGAAGAAAGGTACGAAGGAAGAAGGAATGTATGATGAAAATGGGGAAGGAAAGGAGGTAGGAGGAAGAAAGAAGAAAGGTAGGAAGGAAGAAGGATGAAGACGGAAAAAAGAGAGAAGGAAAGAATGTATGATGATAAAGAGAGAGGAAAGAAAAATTAAGAACATAAAGAAGGAAGGAACGTAGGAATGAAAGAGGGAAGGAAAGAAAGGAGGGAAGAAAGCGGAAGGAAAAAAGGAAGCAAAGAAGGACGGAAAGAAGGAAGGAAAGAAGGAAGAAAAGAAGGAAAGAAGGAAGGAAAGAAGGAAGGAAAGAAGGAAGGAAAGAAGGAAGGAAAGAAGGAAAGAAGGAAGGAAAGAAGGAAGGAAAGAAGGAAGGAAAGAAGGAAGGAAAGAAGGAAGGAAAGAAGGAAGGAAAGAAGGAAAGAAGGAACGAAAGAAGGAAGGAAAGAAGGAAGGAAAGAAGGAAGGAAAGAAGGAAGGAAAGAAGGAAGGAAAGAAGGAAAGAAGGAAAGAAGGAACGAAAGAAGGAAGGAAAGAAGGAAGAAAAGAGGGAAGGAAAGAAGGAAGGAAAGAAGGAAAGAAGGAAGGAAAGAAGGAAGGAAAGAAGGAAGGAAAGAAGGAAGGAAAGAAGGAAGGAAAGAAGGAAGGAAAGAAGGAAGGAAAGATGGAAGGAAAGAAGGAAGGAAAGAAGGAAAGAAGGAACGAAAGAAGGAAGGAAAGAAGGAAGGAAAGAAGGAAGGAAAGAAGGAAGGAAAGAAGGAAGGAAAGAAGGAAAGAAGGAACGAAAGAAGGAAGGAAAGAAGGAAGGAAAGAAGGAAGGAAAGAAGGATCGATCGAAGGATGGATAGAAGGAAGATGGAATAAAGTAGGAAGAAAATAAGTAAGGAGGAATGAACGAGAAAGGAAAAAGGAAGGTAGAAGGAAGTTGTAAAGAAGGAAGTAAGAGGAATGAAGAAGGTCTAGAAGCTAGGAAGAAAGAAGGAAGAGAAAGGAAGAAGAAATAAAGGAAGATGGAGGGAAGAAGGAAGGAAAGAAGGAAGAAAAGTAGGAACGAAAGAGGGAGCGAAAGAAGGAAATAGGGAGAATGGAGAAAGGAAAGAAGGAAGGAAGCAAGGAAGAAGGAAGTAGGGCAGAAAGCAGGAAGAAAGGATGGAAGAAGTAAGGATAAAACGTATTGACCTTGTTTTGTTTAGTGCTGATCTATGTTTGTGTGATTGGAATCATATTTATCACCTCCCTGCTTTTGACTCCCAAATTGAATTTCTTACTAATAATAGAGTCTCACTCTATAATAAATTTGTTCCACCTCGACGTAAGTTAATTTATCATAAGCCAAAGCTCTGGTTTAACAATAATATTAAAAGACATATTGGACTTCGTGACAAAGTATATGCTAAATGGAAGCCCTTTTAGACACAACAGCACTATAAAGACTTTAAAACATTAAGAAAAACAGTAACTGCCCTTATTAACTCTTCTAAGAAATGTTATTATTGTGATAAGTTTAAAAATACAGGGACAAGTACATGTTTGTGTATCTTGTGTGGTCTTTATGGTCACTTCTAAAAGATATTGGAGTTGGCAAGACAAAATCCCATCATAAAATTGATGTTAACACTAATGAACTTAAAAGTATATTTGCTAAAGCACAAAAGCACAACACGTACCTAAATAGTCAACCTTTTTAAAAACTGTGATAATAGATTTAGTTCAGTGTGTGTTAATCAATGTGAGGTCCTAGAATCGATAGGACGATCGAAAATCAAATCGAATGCTACAGGTTTTGATGATATAACCCCGAAATTTTTGAATACTGCAATACATAACGTACACTTTAAACACTGCCCTTACAACATCCACATTTCCTGATAAATGGAAAACTGCCAATACTATTGCTAACCCAAAATCTTTCAATGAGTATAAACCAATTTCGATATTGCCTTTCATATCAAAAGTCCTCGAAATTCGAATGGCAAAACAAATAAATCTATTTATGATCTCTGAACAACTTTTTAATGATAATCAGTCAGGGTTTAGGAAAGGTAGAAGCTGTACGACGGCTATAATAAACATTACGGAAGATATTCGATCCCAGATTGACAATGGCAGTATAACATTTCTGACCCTCTTGGACTATAGTAAAGCATTTAACACGGTTAACCACGAAATTTTGTGCACAAAACTCAAACAATTGTATGTGTTCTCAAACACAATTGTAACATTTCTACAGTCATATCTAGCGGATCGGCGACAATTGGTAGTTACCCTTAAAGAATCTTCATCATTCTTGGCTATAAAACGCGGTGGCCCGCAGGGATCCGTTCATGGACCTCTCCTGTTTTCAATATATGTCAATGACGCGCCAAGCGTATTGTCAAAATGTAATGTTTCTATGTATGCCGACGATGTTCAGTTATACATATGTTAGAAGACCCTTGTGTAAGATTAATGAATGTGTTAAAGTGTGCAATAGTGCATTGGATAAAATAAGTGATTGGGCTGAAAGAAATGGGGTTGGACCAAACCCATGTAATTCAAAATGCTTGGGTATCAGCAACAAAAGTGTTAGGACTGACAACTTGCCACGGCTAACAATTAATAACACTTCAATAGAGTATATCGAGCGAGCCAGCAATTTGGGTTTTACATTGAATTCATCTTTAACATGGAAAGACCATATAATCAGAGCCACAGGCAAAATGTACGGAATCCTTAGAAACCAATATCTGATAATGAAATTTCTGCCAGTTAAAATTCGGTTGCTGATAGCCAAGACCTTGCTTACCTCTGTTCTTTTTTATGGAGTTGAAGTTTTTAAAAAAACTGCTGTTCGCTGTTGGAACCGACTACCACACGAAATTAAGACTATAAGAAACGCCACGCAGTTTTGGATTAAATTAGAATCGCACCTTCGAACCACAAACCATCAAAACTAAAAGTTAATAAATAAATAAAATATTTTTAGCTATTTATCAATGTTAAATATATGTATAGCTCAGATATGTATTGAGTGTTTAGATTTAAGATAATATTTAAGTAGGATCATAAATGTTTCATTTCTAAATTTAATAAATTTTGTGATTAGCGCTTTAAATTATATGTATAAGGTATAATTATAAGAAAAAGAAAAAGAATAAGGAAGGAGAGAAGGAAGGAATGAAAAAGGAAGATGAACAAATAAAGAAGGAAGAAAAAAGGGAAGGAATACGGAAGAATTAAATAAAAAAAAAGCAAAAAGAAAGCAAGATGAAGGAAAGAAAATTTGAGAAAAAAGAGAACGAAGGAAGGCAGAAAGATATTATGAAGTTGAAAATGAAGGCAAGCAGAAGGACAGAAAAGAAAGCATATAGTAAAGAAAGAAGGCACGAGAAATAAAGGAGTATGAAGAGAGAGAATGGACACCTTAGAAAATAATTGAGGGAAAAAACGGATTAAGGAAGTATAAAACAAGGATTATAGAGACTAGAAAAAATGTAAAAAGTTAGTGCTAAAGAAATTAGGAACTGTCCACCTTTTCCTCCCATACCCAAGCCCACTCTAATATTGCAATCACTTTTCAAATCAATAAATCTTATCAACCATTCCCATGATTTATAAAGTCTACCCCCTAATCTAACGATAACTATGCGATTACTAGCTAAAATTTATTCAGTTGACTATGGGTAGAACGTGGTTTCACTTGGCTCTACTGGGCACCCTCTGCCTGAGTGCTCTAGCAGCACCTTTCATTGCCCAACATGAAGACGATCCCGAGTTGACAGCTGGTTACTTTCAAGGTGACATGGATATAGACCTGGATAATCAACGTAATGGCATGCTTAACGAAACACGCCGTTGGCCAAAAGCTACAGTTCCCTACAAAATAGACCCGCAATTCGGTAAGTTGGCCAAACTTTCGACAATTCACTACTTTCAAAAAAAATTCCTACATACAGATACCAACCAAACTGCACACATTCAACTGGGCATGAAGTACATTGAGCTGGTTTCCTGCATACGTTTTGTGCCCGCCCTTGATCAGGCAGAGGATTATCTTTTTGTAACCACCTCGGCAACGGGATGCAGCTCAAATGTGGGCTATCAACCGGGCCTACGAACTGTCAAATTGAAACCAGCGCCCATAGATTCCGGTTGCTTTAGACTGGGCACCATACAACATGAACTGCTGCACACCTTGGGCTTTCATCATCAGCAAAGTGCACCCGATCGTGATGATTATGTGGTGATAGTCGAGGAGAATATAAGTGAAGGTCATGAGAAAAACTTTTTCAAGTACGAGGCAGATGAAGTGGGTGATTTCGATCAGAATTATGACTATGGCAGCATTTTACACTACAGTTCGATGGCATTCTCCAATAATGGACAGCCGACAATTGTGGCCCTGCAACCGGAAGGTCAAACTCAAATGGGACAACGATTGGCCATGAGTAAGGCGGATGTGAATCGCTTGAATACCATGTACAGGTGTCCATTGCAAGTGTGAAGAAATAAAATATCTGTTTTTTAGTGCACAATCTTTTGTCTATAGGCTATTTTAGGCAAGAATAGAATATCAAAATTGGGGAACGAAAATTAAGAATATTAAAGAAGGAAGCTTATAATTAGGAAACACAAATTAGAAAAACAAAATATTGACAAATGTAATGTGAAAGGTGAATGGGAAAGCAAAAATTAGGAAAATCCAAAATAGAAAATTTATACATAGATAATTTGTGCAAAGAATTCCAGAAATACAAAAAAATTCAAATGTCCGAACACTTGTAAAATTTCAAAAAAAAAGACAGAATTAGGAAATATTAAATTTTTAGCAGTGGCGGACTTTGATAAAGACTTTAAGGATGACTCGTCAATCATTTTGAAAAACTCCGTGCATCTCAAGCAATTCCCCCTTTGACTCCTTAATATACTTGTCGTCAGAAACTGAAATTTCTCATTGATTCTCAGAGTATCCCAGTTACTCTACTGGACGATACTCTCAATATTCTGTCATGCTGCTTTATCCAAACTTTCTCAAACGCTAGCCAGGAGCATAGTTTCCTGTACGCCCTGGTGGCAGACAATCCTATAAAGAAATGCACTGTTTTTCGAAGTGAAATCATTATGGACTCAAGCCTGCATATCCGACTTCATACATTTACAACATATATATAACTATTTAAAAGCTAATGAAATATTTTCGAAGAATTCAATTTCGAAAGTGTGCGAAAATTCATATCTCTACTTAGGAAATCGTTATATCCGTAATATTTACATTTATATATTAAATTAAGAGTGAACTAATGAATCAAAGCGAATCCACGTTTCAGTTAGCTCCAAAAAAAACTACGTTATAAACCGAAACAGCGTTTCACAAACTGTAAGAATCAGTAAATTGCACCATTCCTTATTTCCGACTGGCTTGCATCCCAGATCCACCTGATTGGAATAAGGTTCAGCTTATAACTTTGAGAAGCTTACAGAAGTTGTAACAAGGCAGAATAAAACTTGCACATTTAAGTATGTATGACCTAAACTGAAAAATTTTAAAAGAGTTTTGTAAGAGAAGGCGTCACTATGAGTCGTTTCGTTGAAGTGTAAACAACATTGTTTTAGTGCCAACAAAACAAAATTTGCTGGAAAGTTTACTTCTCTGCTTTTATTTGAAGAAAATGCAAGAAGAACCGAATATTCACGGTGGCAAGGTCATGCTCTGTATTAGGTGGGACCAATTGGGCGTGATGTGATGTCAAAATATACCTTGAAACGCTGAAATGGGAAGTTCTACCGCACCAGACATTGCTCCTTCGATCAACTGTTTGTTTTCGTCGATGATGCATGCCCTGGAGGATCAGCAATTTGGCTCTTTTAAAGAACTCTAAAATTGGATCAATTCGTGGATCGCATCAAAAGACAATACTTTGAAAAATTAATTTGTAACTCATTTTTCACAATAAAGCTTCAAATTTAAACAAAAAAACCTTTAAAACTTTTTTGTACATACGTTTATGTTTTGACGACCTTTATTTTTTATTTTTGCCGGCTTGGGGTCACGTTATGCTTTCACATAAATTTAAAACAGGAACATACCACACCACAAAGGAGGCTAGTTGACCGTACACTGTGTTAGCAGTAGGGAGCTCTCTCTCACTACCAGAGTAAGGCCATTTTGGGGACACACACACATTTTTAGACTCGTACCAAAGGTACACAGAGTATATTAAGTTTGTGCAAAAGTATGTAACAGGGAGAAGGAATCGTTTCCGACCCTATAAAGTATATATATTCTTGATCAGCATCAACAGCCGATTCGATATAGCCATGTCCGTCTGTCCGTCCGTCCGTCTGTCCGTCTGTCTGTCCGTATGAACGAAGAGATCTCAGAGATGGTAAGAGATAGAGGTTTGACATGTATGGGACATATATTTCTTATACTTGCAGGCAGATCAAGTTTATTTTCAATTTTTGACACGCCCCCTCCCGCCCCCGTAATTTGGAAAAACCTTCATATCTCCTACAGTTTTGGAGATAGATCGTTTGTTCCTTCTAAAGATACCTTGTAAACAAAATTATTTATCGATTTGCTGAAGGAATGATCAAGATCGGATGAACGATACTCAAGTTATGGGCAAAAAACGGCCAGTTAACACCACCCACCCCCCCACCAACAACCACAGCAACATACTCTAACCGTTCAACACAGGCAATCTTAGTGCGAGAGAGAAAGAGAGAGAGAGAGAAACTTAGAGAGCGCACCGCGTTGTGCGCGGGGTGTTAACTGGCCGTTTGACTCCTGAGCAAATGCGAGTGTAAGGGTACAGAGTATGTTGTAGTCGGGCTTGACCGACTTTCTTTCTTGTTTTTTGCTGTCAATTCGCTTGGGAATTCCCAATCGATTACACAAAGCAACAAAATTAGACTTTTTCCAGTATATTGAAGGGTCGGTGGTGATTCTTGATGATTTTCGTGTGCTGAACACTAATCTGTTTTTAGAAATGATCCATCACGTAGAGATTTTTAGTAATTTGAGTTTAAAGATACAAAAAATGCCTTATTTGACTCTTTTTGTACGCGTTTTGTGGAGAACCTATGTTTGGGTTTGACTTTCTGTGATATTTTCAGAAAGATCTACTCCTTAACTTTGAAATAAACTATCCCAAGCAATTCTACGATTTTTTCCAATGAAGATATACCATTTTTAGTAATTGTATCCGAGTTCACAGCAACCCAATATATTGTTGCTCTAATGTATGCAATGAGTTTTGTTGAAAATTTTCATTGAAATTCTATAAAAATTACTAGCCGGTTGTACTGTTTCAGTAAGGCGTACTTTTTTGCAGTAGACAGTTCTGTTATTTTATTATTATCAAGACTATATATTCAAAATAGTATATCTTCGCTTAAAAAAAATTGTACAATTCTTTGGGATAAAGCACACGAAAATGATCTAGAATCACCCCCAACCTTTCCTTGTAGCCTAGTGTTATCGTAGTTCTGGCATGAGAAGGCAGCTGCTGGCTGGCAGTGGGTCAGGCCAAGACCGCTGATGATTGGGCAATGATGCTCATGAAAAGCTTTGTGGTGGGGTGTGATCCTTTTTTAAAGTTATGTGCAAGCATAGCGTGACCTCGAGCCGGCAAAAACTTGAAACTTATAGTCTGTACCAAAGGAAAACGTCATATCTCCCACAGTTTTGATGATAGATTGTTCATACCTTTTAGAGAAATCTAGTAATCAAAATTATTTATCGATTAGCTGAAGGAATGATGAAGATCGGAAAAATTTTAACAGCACCCCCCCCCCTCGCGATTCACGCCAAACACCGCTGTATTCAAACAAACACAATTTTTGGGGGAGAGAGAGAAACTTAGAGATGAGCGTATAATAAAAATATTGCACGAAAATGTATGTATAATAATATTATGTAATTAATATTATAGTCGGGAGCAAATGAACTGGTAAAGAGTATGTTATAGTCGGGCTTGACCGACTTTCTCACTTGTTTTAGCATACCAACCTTACAAACCGAGTTTCCAGTAAATCGAATGAAAAATAGTTCATTTGCATACAGAATTTTCGGGCATTTTCACACCCCGGGGCCAGATTTTCCAACATTGGAAAATGACATATCAAATTATTTCGAATTCTATCCTTGCAACGGACGGATTTTTCAAAACTTTACCAATTATTTCGCGTACTATGCTTACAAAACGAGTTTCAAGTCAATCGAATGGAAAAAAAATGTTCCTAAACAAACTTTTCCGTCGCTTTTCCGTCCCTTAGGGAAGGAATTTTACGAAACAACGTCTTAGGGCTCACTTTCTCCTGTCCAAATTTTAGCCGTCTATCTTTTACCGTTCGGGCTCTGCGTAGATTGCCAATTAGTCAGTCAGTGAATCAGCGCAAACTCTCTTATATCATTCGTACCTTCTAGAGATATTTAGTGAAAAAAAATCATAGCTTATTGATCTAGAGCCTGCTTAAAAGTTCTAAGATGAGTAATCCTAAGGTCACTAAAACAGTCACTTTGCAATCAAGAGAATATTTATCGATCTGCCAAAAGAATGAGAATCGGATGGTCAAAGTAGTACATGAAACAATTTAGCTTGCGGAGCGGGGGGTACATCATTGTAAACACCGCTGTGGGCTTTTGTGTTTGTGTGTCTCAAGTGTACAGGGTATTTTGAAGTCGGGCCACTCGACTTCAGCGCTCTTACTTGTTATTTGTAATAGTAGTAGTAGTGTGCGATTTTATTCAAAAGCTAACATAAATAAATAATATACATATAATGGCTTACAATTTTCGGAGTAAATTCGGTGGAATCTAGCTTTGGCAGACTGCCTGCAGCTTTAGTGTGAAGAACATTTAAAAGTACGAAAAGTTTTTTTTTTTAACATTAACTAAACTAAAAATCTTCGGTGTGTATGCGCCGTCTGTAAGTTGTAGCATCTTTGACATAATAATAGAGGCTGTTCCAGTTTTCACCATTTAGAATGATGACAACCTGTTGCGATGAGAGCTGTGCCTGTTGCTAGTAAAGTTTTCTGATTTCACTTAAAATCGGACATACTCCTTTGAAATGGCAAGTGTCCTCCTTCACATTTAGGTTGCACAGAGTGCAATTGGCTTCCGTACCCCTAGTGTTTCGCATCTTGCTCTGAATATTGCCGAGATTTGGTTTTGGCTGTGCTGGTTGTTAAAATAGTTTTTTTCTTCTAAGGAATAGTTCAGTTGCCTGTTGATTTCTCTGTGTTCGCTCGCTCTTGCCTGTCGAGTGTGTTTTAGTATATAGCTGTTGCTAACTTTCTCCACAATTTGAGAGTGTGCCTCTTCCCACAAGTCAGAGTTGCTGATGTTGACCCCAACACCGTGTTCGCAAACCTGCTCCAGACTTCAAAACACTGAGTTCCTTTTGACTGGTTTTTACCAAACGGGTATCGGGCAAAGAAATTATAAAGGACAGAGGCCAGTGTCAATAGATAAGTCATAATTTGGAGTATTTTGGGGCAACCTAAACATCTTTTTGATATAGAAGCGAAGTAGCTTCTCCACTTCATCATATTCATTGTATCCCCAGACCTGGGAGGCGTACATTAGGATTGAGCGGGAGGTGGCCTGGATCAACCTGTATTTTATGCTAGGTAGCACATTTGTGTTGCTTAGTAGGGGTTTTCAGGTGCTGTTGAGGGCTCTGATGGCATCGTGATATTTTTGCTGCAAATGGGTGTTGAGTGACATATTTGAAGAGATCGTTACCCCCAGGTACTTAAAGGATTTTGCTCTCTCTATTTCCGATCGGTTGATGTGCTATTTTTCATCGTTTCTGATCCTTCCTCTGTTGTTCCGTATGGGTAGATCTTTGGTTTTCTCAACCCTGTTTTACTCCATTGTTATTTTCGAACCAGTTGGATATCTCAGATCCATCCCATACCGCTGCCTCGGCTCCATTGTATAAGTTTTGCAGTATTCTTATAATTTTGGGGGATATGTTGAGGTTGCTCAATTTGTACCACAGGCTTCTTCAGGCTACTACTTGCTTGCAGACGGGAGTTTGCGATGGATGTGAGCACGTATAAGGCGTCTACATTTGAATACCCTTGCCGGAATCCAAAGTGTCGAAGCTTTATTTACCCATTTCTTCAATCTGGTTGTTATTTTCATAAAGTTTTTAATAAATAATAATATGTATATTTGTGATAAATCAAAATTCTTCTTAGAAATTCTTTGTAACTTGAAATTTTGGATGTTGAAAATAACTATTTTATTTCAAAAGTCAGATTCTTGGATCAGATTTCTTGGCTTTATATCATTTTTGTGATGTATGTTTATTATACCCTTGCAAAGGGTATTATAATTTTGCCCAGAAGTTTGCAACGCATGGAAATATTTATTTCCGACCCCATAAACTATATATATTCTTGATCAGGGCGACGAGCTGAATCGATTGAGCTTTGTCCGTCTGTCTGTCCGTCTGTTTCTACGCAAACTAGTCTCTCAGTTTTATAGCTATCGAGCTGGAATTTTGCACAGAGTCTTCTTTTTACTGCACGCTGCTAATATGTCGGAACCGACCGGATCGGATGACTATATCTTATAGCTGCCATAGGAACCATCGGTCAAAAAATGGGTCTTAGTGAGAAAAACTTTTTTGTTTTCAATGCTAGCGTCATAAAACTTGGCCATAATTAATATTATATGCTTTCAAACAGATTTGCGAATTTTGGTCCAAATCGGATGACTATAACATATAGCTGCCATGGGACCGATCGGTCGGAAAATGGGTCTTAGTGAAAAAACTTTTTTGTTTTCAATGTTAGCGTCATAAAACTCGGCCATAATTAATATTATATGCTTTTAAATAGATTTGCAAATTTTGGTCAAAATCGGATGACTATATCTTATAGCTGCCATAGGACCGATCGGTCGGAAAATGGGTCTTAGTGAAAAAAACCTTTTTTTGTTTTCAAGTAAATCGTTCTTAAAGTCGGTGATTCATAATATTAAACGCTTTCAAACTAATTTGAAAAAGTTGATCGACATCGGGTGAGTATATCTTATGGTTGCCATAGGACCGATTGGACGGAAAATGAGTCTTAGTGAGAAAAAACTTTTCTGTTTTAAATTTAATCTTTCATAAACTCCGCGATTGTTAATTTGATTTGTTTTCAAAAGGATTCGCGAAATTTGGTCGAAATAAGATTTTTAGCTGTCGGAAAATGGGTTTTAGTTAAAAAATTTTTTGATTTTTATGTAAGCGTTCTTAAACTCTGACATTTCAAAAACAGCATTTGCAAGGGTATAAAAACTTCGGCACAGACGAAGATAGCTTGGCCTTCTCGTTTTGTAATGCAATGGATATTTTCGTTCATGAAATAAGAGGTGAAATTGCGCTTTTTATTGAAAGTGTAAGAAAAACCGTTTATCCTAATAACCGTTAATATAATCCTATCCTATAATATCACGCATTTCTAAAGTTTATCTCTATTTAAGAAAACCAAGAATTGTATATTCGATCTATGAACTAAAACTTTTAAGTACTATCAGATTAACTAACGCTACCAGATCTTTTCTAATTTTTCAAAATATTTTTCTTCCTTCCATTTATTCATTCTTTAAATGTTGATCTTAGTTTTTTTGGTCATTCTTTTAATTTTATTCGTAGTTGAGATTTATTATATTGATATTGTTGAAATTATACGCTCTTACAGCATGCTTATCTGCAACGTTAAAAAATGTTTGCTGGGTATTTGCTTGCAGCCGACATCCGACTTTGTTCAAACTTGACAGAATTGTGCTACACAACAACAATACAAATTATTTACATTTCATATACGAAAATCAAATAAAAGTTAATCAAAATAATTTGTTTTAACAAATGCAAACTTAAAACCCAACAGTTGCAGTTGACAGCCTCAACCAATCTTATCAATTATTCACCTGTAACACCTGTTAATTAGCTTTTTCCCCCAAACAAAGCCCCACAAATATTACTCACTAAATTTCACTCAAAAAAAGAGAAAAAAACATGCGATAAGATAACTCATATCTGAGTTAATCTTATCGCACTGGAAGTGGGGAAACTACTTTGAAAAAACTATGGCATATTAACTGAACAAGTCTACACAGCTGCACAGTCTCTTATCAATCGAAATGATATTCCCCACTCAAGGGAAAGTAGGTAACAACTTAGTCATTCTTTGAGTGGCGCAGCTGAGTTCAGTCAGTTGATAATAACCCAGCCCAGAAGGCACACAAAATGAAAATTTGAAGAAAATTCGTATGGCCTTGCAATGCGTGATCAAACCCAAAATGTGGTTGGGTCTTAAGCAAATTCTGCTCTATGTGGGCTTACTCTTGTGTGTAGTGCTACAAGTGTGCAGAAGTAAGACCCAATTGCAGATGTATTGTCCCAGTGTGTGTCAATGTGATCTTCACTCGCAACGTAATCGCGCCATATGCAGGTGAGTGGGCAGGAGGGAGGGGGATTTACTTTCACTTTTTATCAAAACGAATGTTTGTATGTTTGTATATTTAAAGCGCCAAGCGTTTGATAAGCGCCAACATTGACATGCCCAAGACAGTGGAGCTATTAGACTTGAGTTACAATGATATCACCCAAATAGATGACGATTCGTTCCAGGTGAGCTATAAATAAATGACAAATTCAATTTTATTTCAACTTTTGTGAATTTTTTAGACCACCATTCACCTAATCAACCTAACTTTGGCCCATAATGCCATACACACCATACACTTGGATGCCTTTGTTGAGTTGAAACATCTGCGCTCTTTGGATCTTTCCTACAATCGATTGGAACAAGTGGATGAACATCTGTTGGAAACCAATTCCCAATTAATTCAACTCAATCTTGAAGGCAACAAACTGGCCACCTTAGGCTCCGGTCCTTTGCTAAGAAGTACCTCCTTACGCTCTCTTAATTTACGCAATGCTCAGATTAATCAATTGGATGCGGAAATGCTCAGTGCTTTGCCACAATTACGTCAATTGGATGTGGCTCAAAATCTATTACTGACACTAAGTTCGGGAGTTTTTCATGCTCCACGTTATTTGGCTAGCTTAAATTTGGAGGAGAATCCCTTGAATTGTGATCGTGCCTTGGCTAAGGTGGCCACGGGTCTACGTCAAAGAGGTGTGGCCATAGAAATGAGTGATTGTTTGGAGGAAGAGCCTGTACCGCAGGAGGTAGAAGTGGAGGAGGTGCTGGGTAACAAATTTGAAAGACTAGAGAAGATAGAGAACTCTGCCAGCACTCAAGCACCGCAGTCGGTATTGGCTGTGTGGAGGGAATTAAGTTCCAGCGAAGAGCAAGATGATACCGAAGAGGAAGAGGTGAGTTAAACAGTTTTGTTTAGATGGAAATAATATTGAAAAATGAATGTAACGAAATTTCTATACAGTTAAAATGGTGAAAAGATTGATTTGATACAAGTTGGAAAGTCCAACTCGATTTTCAAATCAATCGAATGAAAAATGGTATTGTCATACAAAAGATTTCCGAGCATTTCCAAATCACATCACAAATTATTTCGCATATGAAACTTGCAAACCGAGTTTCAAGTGAATCGGATGAAAAATGGTTACTTACATGCAGAATTTTTCGCGAATTTAGTTTTAGTAGAATATAGAAAATAATTTTTCCATATTTTCCAGGAATTTCCATACCCTGGGGGCGGGTTATTCAACATCGGAAAATGAAATCTCAAGCTATTTCGCTTCCTTACAAATCAAGTTTCATATAAATCAGATAAAAAATAGTTTTTTATCTTGCCAATTTTTCTGGGAATTTTTCCTTCTAGGGATGGAAAATCAATCTAACGAAAATCGCTTGACAAAAAATTTCAAGTCAATCGAATGTAAAATAGTATTTTCCATTTAAAATTTTCCGGATTTTTCCCACTCTACTTACATGTTCCAACATCGGAGAATCACGACACAAAACATTTTGCAAATTATTCTTACAAATCAAGCGTCAATTCAATCAGATGAAATCAAACAGATCAGCCAGTGAGGATACACTCTTAGGGAGCGCGCACACATGCAACTGAAAGATAAACTGACGGCAGAATTTAAGGCTGTTCTTGAAAACTAACCACACTCCGTGCATACTAGTGTGGGCAACAAGCATCGTATTGATCTTTTAAGTTCAGTTGCAAGCTCAGCTTTGCAGAATCAATCAATAATGTTTGTTTGTTTCGGCTTGCTGACGTGGTAGTTCAGCTTTCAGTCGCATATGTGCGTGCGCCCTTATATATATAAAGATTTTTTCAGTTACCGACGACAAAGTATCGCTCACATGACCCTACCTTGCTCTACCAAATCTTACCTCCCACTAAACTAGGGAATCAAACCGAATCGTATTTCGGTTCCGAACATGTGTTACGGTAAAAGGTTCTGTTTTGGCGATAACATTATTTCGGATCTCGGTTACGTATTGGTAACTGGATTTTTATTTCGGTATTCCGGTACGTACCTGTATGAACCGCTAAAATATAAAGAAAGATCGGTCGCTAATCAAAGAAATTTGACTATCCCCATACGACAAAGATTCTGTTCACTTCCCTTGTCCGTCCGATTCTTGAGTACGGATCATGTGTGTGGTCTCCGCCATATTCGACCCATCAAGATAGAATTTAATCTGTGCAAAAGCAATTCTTATTGTTCTCTCTTTGTGGTTAAAGGCCCATTTCCAGAACGCACGAAAATAAATTTATGTGTTGAATTTCATATAAAAAACAAGAAAGAAAGTCGGTCAAGCCCGACTATAACATACCCTGCACCCTTAATGTCGCAGCTCGCATTTGGTCACGAGTCAAACGGCCAGTTAACACACAACGCACAACGCAGTGCGCTCTCTAAGTTTCTCTCTCTCTCTCTCTCTCTCTCTCTCTAAGATTGCTTCTGCTGAACGCAATGCTTATGTTATGGGTGCGGTGGGTGGGGGGAGTTAACTGACCGTTTTTTGCTCATAACTTGAGTATCGTTCATCCGATCTTTATCATTCCTTCAGCAAATCGATAAATAATTTTGTTTACAAGGTATCTCTAGAAGAATACAAACGATCTATCATCCAAAACTGTAGGAGATATGAAGTTTTTTCCAAATTGCGGGGGCGGGAGGGGGAGTGGCAAAAATTGAAAATAAACTTGATCTGCCTGCAAGTATAAGAAATATATGTCTCATACATGTCAAACCTCTATCTCTTACCATCTCTGAGATCTCTTCGTTCATACGGACGGACGGACAGACGGACAGACAGACAGACGGACAGACGGACATGGCTATATCGACTCGGCTGTTGATGCTGATCAAGAATATATAT
>JBAMBO010001128.1:0-40940 GCA_037044535.1 Lordiphosa magnipectinata
CCAACGCATTCTCATCTCATATTGAGATTCTCAATATATAAAAAAAATGAATTGAGATTTTTTTAAGTGCTTAAAACTGGAACACGACTGGACCCAATTGGATATCTACTTCTGCGGGCTTGCTCGGGGTGAGAATCATTTCCTTACGTAGAGGACCACTTTCTATTAAGGTTCACAAAATTAGAAGGCATGTTATGGTAAGTCAAAACATTTTCAAATTGTGGTGTGAATGGAAAACCTATTGGGGGTTTTTAAACAATTGAGAAATGCACAAACTTACTAAGTACAAATGGCAAATGACTACACGTGTTCCGCTATTGTGTTTGCATTCACTTAAGTTGACAAATTAGTTGCACGAGTCAATGGGTTAGGCTGACTAGAAGAAACTCCCCCACCCCTCAGTTTAAACCATTTCAAAAGTGGTTCACAGATATATGCTTCTAAGCGACATTTATTTACTGTCAATTTGATAAAAGTTTAGCAATAAACATGGTTTAGCTTGTACACATCGGTCCAGCTAATGCCCTCATTCTGACCAATATAGGCACCGTTGTGTGGAATAATAGTGGGTTGTCCATTTCTCGAAAAGTCATATGCTCCATAGTGCATCACACTGCCGTAATCATAACCGAATCCAAAATCGCTCACATCATTTGCACTGTACTTGTCGAAGTTACCCTCCATACCGGGTTGCACATTCTCATAGGCGATTCTCACATAGTTATCACGGTAGGGATCACTTTGCTGGTGAACAACACCCAAGGCATGGAGCAACTCGTGCTGGATGGTGCCGTACCAAATGCAGCCATCGCCCAAATTCAAAGGTTGGTTCAGCCAGTTCAAGAAGCCCACATAGGACCAACATCCACCCTCTGTCCTCTGAATGACCACCTGGGCTTCATGGGGATTGCTGGTATGACGGAATCGAACACAGGTATGCATTGAAATACCAGCCATGGCACGCTGCACCTCAGAATGATCCCAAGCGGCTACAGAGTAGAATTAAGGGTTAATATTTTCTGTACATTTTTAATAGGTTGAGTCAACTTACACAATCCAGGGCCAAAGCTGTACACCAGGGTGCTACCGGGCCAGTGATAATTAGACCAGCGCATCACATTGCGGGATTCCGGGTCGCCCTTCAAATATTTCTCCTGCTCTGGGGTCAGACGCATCTCATACTCCTGCTTGTTGGTGAAAGGCTCCACAGCTTCAGGCTTCACTGGCTCCACAAGGCCCACACGCAGTTTGGGAGTCTCCTCCTCTGCCACAGGCAGGGAATGAGTTAAGGAACCCAAGGTCAGAACGAATACTAAACTCAACCAAAGCATTTTCTAGCTGTGCTGCAAATGTCCAACCTGCTTGGGTTTTTATACCATCGAAAAAGTTTGTACTCGGCGGAACTTAACTCTTCAGAATTTTGGAATTAGCTGATAAGATATTTGATTTAAATTAAAATTTATTATTTTATTGCGCTAAACAATAAATAACAGCGTGCGACACTCATTGAAACCAAGAATATGAATGAATTGTGATACGGGCAGATTTTTTGAAAACTGTTTACGAGCAACACACTCCTACACTGGTGTCCTATGTATTGTGCGAGTTATAGCAGAACGAATCAGACGATATGAAGAAACCCGAAAAACCAATATGAAATATTGTCAACTTTGGATGCGTACAGTTCTATAATGTAATAAGACACTGCCGCGATGTAATCCAAATATGGGCTTTTGCCACTGGAAAAGTCGCCATGATTACCCTTTAACGGTTGAGGTTTTGCGGAGTTACAGGCGATTCACTATCATAAGGAAGACATAAAGCCGATCAAGCCAGACTGTAATATACTCTCTACCAGAGAAAGTGTACCAATCCCAGCTGAAAGTAGCGCTGCCGCAGCGAAACTTCTATCAAGGCTGCAAGCCGCTTCGTAACCGAACCCCGGAGAACCGGGGTTTTTGGGTCCACGCACTGAACCTTTAAAATATATAACCTCGAGAATCTGAACCCGAACCGGACCCCTTCTGTTTGAAAAATGTTCGATTCAGGAAATATTTTTCAATTAAGTCGAACTTTATACCCTTGCCAAGGGTATAATTTTTTGCCCAGAAGTTCTTAACGCATAGAAATATTAATTTCCGACCCCAAAAACTGTATATATTCTTGATCAGGACGACGTGCTGAGTCGATTGAGCTTTTTCCGTCCGTCTGTCTGTCTGTATGACCGTATGTATGTTTCTACGCAAACTAGTCTCTCAGCTTTAAAGCTATCGAGCTGAATGGCACTTTCTAGGGCGGGCAAGCTGAATTTAACAAACGCCGTGAAAGTGAAGAGCAAGGTGCGGGACTTGGCGGATAAGAAACACTCGGACACCCGCCAGAGAACACCGGCAAACCGGAGCACGGTCTGCAACATCATGTGACGTCTTCTGTCACCACAAGCCACAAGCGAGGAGCTTAAAATCTATTTGGCCAGCATTCAAACACTTCTAAGCGCCTCCAGCCCCCTCAATCAATTCGATTTGACTTGCCTCAACTATGCCTTCGATCACAGCTAACAGACCAAGGCCCATTTTCTCAAAATTTGCGGTTAGGTACCGGCCGGTCAAATTTGCCGGCCGGAATTACCAGAGGTTAAGTCTTTTGGTTTTCTCAACGAGACTTACCGGCAGGTTCACCCGATAACGATTAATTGCTATCGCTGCAAAAGTGTGACCTGACACTGTCGGCGAAACAGCTGTGATTGATTTGGCTTTTTTTAATGCTATTGTTGTCGCTGGTAATTATTTGGCAAAATAGTTAAATAAAATTGCTTGCGATGATGAATCAATAGCCGTGTTCAGCAGAACAACTTGCTCCCTGATCAAGTATAAATTTGCAATAATCTTCCTACTGAACTCGAGTGATGCGGTATAATGAAAGCCAATTTAGGCTATCATGATACAGGAGCATGTATCAAAGAAATAGTATGCTACTTTAAAGTGATACTGATCCCTCCAACAGCAGAAACTATTCGATGCATAATTTTTTTCTGATACATGCTCAGGGATCAATTATTCTGCTGAACACGCCCAATGTGAACCACCGAAAAGACCAAGAGCGAAGAACTTTTCTGCGGCAGAGGAACATTCGCTTGTATACTTTTTGAGTCAATCAAATTCATTTTGAAGAACAAAAAGAGGATTGCGGAGTCCTGGGAGTAGAAGGGCTGGGCTTGGAGATCGGATTGCCGCCATTCCGGAGTTCATCGCCCTTGAAAAGACTTACGGGACTTACGGGATTAGTACGAGAATTTAAAAAATCGATCGCGAAAATAATTCGCAATTAAGAAGCGGGAGACTTCTCGAACTGTGGCGGCATTCACTGCACCGCTGTCTATTTCCAAAAAACTCGTGGCATGATCCCAAGCTCAGCCACAGGATTGGAAAATGTGGTTGATAATGATGGTACGTTTTTATTTATGATATGTATACATTAAAAGTATTTAATTGATTTCTAAAGTTTTTGCAAAAATCAATCGGTCAGTGTCTGTTTGTGATGGCCAGTAATGCTATATCGTGGGAATCCTGATTAACTGCACGGTTTGCCGAAGAAAGTCTGCCACAACAGAAGTCGCCCGCAATGAAAAGGAAGAAGCAAATTGCATAAGAGCGCAGCGCCACCATAAGTTTGCTCTCTGACAACAATCCACGATTCCTGTTAACAATCCAAATCATAATAAATTGAATCACAACTGAAGTTAAGGTTTTACCTGTTACTTAGCGAAGATTTGATCTCTAATGCTAGCAAGAATTATTTGATATGCTCAGCTTGTTAACCTGAATCGTTGAACAAATTTGGCATCAACCAGACCAGTAAAATAATAAATACTCTCCCTGTAATCTCTCGTATTTCTCCGTCTTGGGTTATTTGGGTATAACCACCACCATGTTGGCCATTGTGGTAATACCGTTCCTGGTGCTAGCCGTGTGTGTGGATAATATTTTCATTATGGTGCACACGTATCATCGGTTAGATCACTATCGGTATACCACATCGCATGAGGTAATTGGTGGTGGCCAGGTGGGTCTTTCGATTTTGCAGACGGCGGGCAGTTAGTTTGCCTGCTTTGCTTTATGCCGGCGTGGCGCTCAAAACATTTGCCATGAATGAGGCGGCTGCTATTCTGCTGAACAGAAAGTTCCACATCGCCGCGCCTGCGTCTTCTTGTCTTACCTCCTGAATCTTCCATTTCCATTGCGTGGATGTAAGAAATTTGTTTATTTGTAAACATTTTTTTTGGCAATTGACAAAGTAAACAATACAAATTTTGGAAACAGCTATTTGTCGATCGATAAAATTATCGATAATTCTATCGCAACTTGCCGGCAGGTTAAAATTTGACCCCATCATGAGGCAGCGGTTAACTTTGCCGCTCGGTTTTCGCCAAAAACAGCATGAGACATGCAAATTCGTCTAACCTGCCGGTAAGTTTGACTAACCGGACATTGAGAAATTGGGCCTAAAAGGAATATCATTGAAAAGCCGCCGGTGCTCAATGATCGAGACAGTAAAACGACCACAAACCAAATGCCCGCTCCCAGTTCATTGGACACCGAACTGCTGCCCTCCTATTAAGCGGTAGTCTTGCGTAAAAAATGGCAATATATACGCCGCCAAGTCACACATGCTACAGTAGTATATCCAGAAGATCATCATGCTGACCAACTTCATGAAGGCAAATCGCCAGAAATGCGCGAATTACATTTCAATTGAGATGAACGAAATCTGCCGTGGCAGCCAAGTGCGAAGTGTCAGTTAAGTGCCGCTGCTCGGGACTACAACGAACTGCATTTAATGCCATTGATTGTGCCAGACACAATTTTAAGGAAAATGTCGGAGAGGCAATTACTAACGTTCACAGCGCTAATACTTCAGATTGTCAAAAGTCATAATGATAAGAACAATTAATATATTACTAATTTCATTTAACAATAAAAATATATTAAAATAGCACATAAATTATGTTGTATTCATTCAATTGTGCCAGGTGTTGTTGTTTGTAAGTTCCAGAGCAGCGCAAGGTTGTGTTATCGTGATTATAGCAGCGGCTTAGCAGACTCTGTTCTGCGGAATATCAACTTTTCCACGAGAAATTTTTCGCGACCCGTGGACACCGCCCTTTAGTGAGAAAAACTTTTTTGTTTTACATTGTATCTTTCTTAAACTTGGCGATTGTTAATTTGATATGTTTGGGTTTTAGTTACAAAAACTTTTCTCTGACATTTGAAAAGAAACATTTGCAAGGGTATACAATCTTCGGCACAGAAGAAGTTAGCTTGACCTTCTCGTTTTAAGATTTTTATACTCTGTACCGAAGGTACATAGAGTATATTAAGTTTGTGCAAAAGTATGTAACAGGGAGAAGGAATCGTTTTCGACCCTATAAAGTATATATATTCTTGATCAGCATCAACAGCCGATTCGATATAGCCATGTCCGTCTGTCTGTCTGTCCGTCTGTCCGTCCGTATGAACGAAGAGATCACAGAGATGGTAAGAGATAGAGGTTTGACATGTATGGGGCATATATTTCTTATACCTGCAGGCAGATCAAGTTTATTTTCAATTTTTGCCACTCCCCCTTCCGCCCCCGCAATTTGGAAAAAAAGTCATATCTCCTACAGTTTTGAAGAAAGATCGTTTGTACCTTCTAGAGATACCTTGTAAACAAAATTATTTATCGATTTGCTGAAGGAATGATAAAGATCGAATAAACGGTACTCAAGTTATGAGCCAAAAACGGGCAGTAAACATCCACCACCCACCCACCCATCACCACAGCATTCTATTGAACGGCAATCTTAGTGAGAGAGAGAGAGAGAGAGAGTGAAACTTAGAGATGAGCGTGTATAACTCGTGAGCAAATGCGAGCTGCGACGTTAAGGGTACAGAGTATGTCATAGTCGGGCTTGACCGACTTTCTTTCTTGTTTTACTCATCTACAAGTGAATATTTATACTATTTTCCAGCGGGGTTGCAATGAAAACTAATCAAAAACCATTGCCTGAAGTCTTCTAAATACAGGATATTCAATACCCCATAGTCGATACTTAGTACTCGAACCTCAGCACGCTATTTTTAGAATTCGATTCTCGGAACTCCATACTTAGTACTCGATTCTCAGTACTCTACTCTCTATATTCAAAACTTGATTCTCGGTATTAGATACGCGAGACTCGATACTTGATCTGCCTGCAAGTAATAAGAGTATTTGTTTTACACACTTCAAACCTTAAGCTCTTACCATCACTGAGATCTGTACGTTCATACAGACTTAAAGACGTACAGACGGACATGGCTATTGTCGTTGATGTTGATAAGATATAAAAACTTCCTTCAGGCAAAATGTATGCAACCATTTTGCACAAAGCAAATATACACTGATTACCTTCAATACAGAGTGTAAAAGTCTGCAACTCTAAATCTTTTGTCTCAAAATTGATTCATATTCATGGTATTTGTGAGTGTCGCACGCTGTTATTTATTGTTTAGCGCAATAAAATAATAAATTTTAATTTAAATCAAATATCTTATCAGCTAATTCGAAAATTTCGCCGAGTACAAACATTTTCCATGGTATAAAAACCCAAGCAGGTTGGACATTTGCAGCACAGCTAGAAAATGCTTTGGTTGAGTTTAGTATTCGTTCTGACCTTGGGTTCCTTAACTCATTCCCTGCCTGTGGCAGAGGAGGAGACTCCCAAACTGCGTGTGGGCCTTGTGGAGCCAGTGAAGCCTGAAGCTGTGGAGCCTTTCACCAACAAGCAGGAGTATGAGATGCGTCTGACCCCAGAGCAGGAGAAATATTTGAAGGGCGACCCGGAATCCCGCAATGTGATGCGCTGGTCTAATTATCACTGGCCCGGTAGCACCCTGGTGTACAGCTTTGGCCCTGGATTGTGTAAGTTGACTCAACCTATTAAACATTTACTGAAAATATTAACCATTAATTTCACTCTGTAGCCGCTTGGGATCATTCTGAGGTGCAGCGTGCCATGGCTGGTATTTCAATGCATACCTGTGTTCGATTCCGTCATACCAGCAATCCCCATGAAGCCCAGGTGGTCATTCAGAGGACAGAGGGTGGATGTTGGTCCTATGTGGGCTTCTTGAACTGGCTGAACCAACCTTTGAATTTGGGCGATGGCTGCATTTGGTACGGCACCATCCAGCACGAGTTGCTCCATGCCTTGGGTGTTGTTCACCAGCAAAGTGATCCCTACCGTGATAACTATGTGAGAATCGCCTATGAGAATGTGCAACCCGGCATGGAGGGTAACTTCGACAAGTACAGTGCAAATGATGTGAGCGATTTTGGATTCGGTTACGATTATGGCAGTGTGATGCACTATGGAGCATATGACTTTTCGAGGAATGGACAACCCACTATTATTCCACACAACGGAGCCTATATTGGTCAGAATGAGGGCATTAGCTGGACCGATGTGTACAAGCTAAACCATGTTTATTGCTAAACTTTTATCAAATTGACAGTAAATAAATGTCGCTTAGAAGCAATATGTATGATCTACTTTTGAACTGGGTTAAACTGAGGGGTTGGGGAGTTAGTTCTAATCAGCCTTAATTGTAAACCCGTGCTACAACACGATCTCAAAGTGCTTCCAGTTTTAATTAAGCTTGGTCTTATATTTCAGAAATTGAACCTTACGTTCTCAAAGTGCTTCCAATGAATGTTGAAAAGTGTTTCTATCAGTTGGGGAAAACTCTTTAAAACTATTCACAATAATCTAATTGCACAATATTCAATGAGGATTTGTACTACATCACAAAATATTGGAATTTTAGGTACTTCGAAAACGGTTCCTACTTTCAGACAGATTGGCATTATCAATGAATTGTATGGAATGAACAAACGCTCGACCAGACTTTAATGGCTTTCAAACATGTGTGAGCGCCTGCCAGACGCATACATATAATCAGAGAAATCTGGCAAACTGCAACTGCCAGTGAAATTGATATTTCCTTTAACAATGTTATCAGTATGTTCAAAGATTAAGACAAAATCGATGTCCGATATTTATTTTGGTATCGATTTATATGGAGATCATGGAAATAGTAGCTAAGAAAGTACTCAACTTACTTTATTCAGGCAGAAACATTTTGTTTGCTACCAGATGGGTGCCTTTTTACTCCCTTAACCAATTTTATAAGATTTTAATTTGCTTAGAAGCGTTATGGCGTTCGATTTAGAAGAGAGCGAATGACTTTCAATGTATTTTGTTGGTATTATAGTTGCATCGACGATCTGTTTTCGTTGAGTGTAGAAACCGATGAATCCGTGGAATCGAGCATGTGCACCGAGTACAGATATGAGTAGTTCCGTCGACGGTTCAAACTGATGAGGTCGTTGCAAGGGAATCGATAAGCAAGTTCCTTCGAGCTGGTTGAGGTTGGCTCTCGTTGAGGACTTTCGTGGTGGCTCTTGTTGAAGTCTTTCGTGGTGCCTCTCGTCGAGAACTTTCGTGTGTTTCACGTTGAGGTCTTTCGTGCGCCTCTCGTTGAGGACTTTCGTTACGCCTCTTGTTGAGGACTTTCGTGTGCCTCTTGTTGAGAACATTCATAGTGCCTCTTGTTCAGGATTGTCGTGTGCCGCTCGTAGATGTCTTTCGTGTGCCTCTCGTTGAGGACTTTTCTGGCGCCTCTTGTTGAGACATTTCGTGGTGCCTCTCGTTGAGAACTTTCGTGGTGCATTTCGTGGAGGATTTTCGTGGTGCTTCTCTTTGAGGATTTTCGTCGTGCCTCTCGTTGAGGACTTTTGTTACGCCTTTTCTAGAGGACTTTCGTGTTCCTCTCGTTGAGAACTCTCGTTACGCCTCTTGTTGTGGACTTTCGTGTGCCTCTCGTTGAACCCTTTCGTCGTGCCTCTCGTTGAGAACTGTATTGTGCCACGCGTTAAGGTCTTTCGTGTGCCTCTCTTTGAAGACTTTCGTTGTTCGTTACAGATAGCCGTTGCCCATTACATTAAATGACTTTAACACTTTCTTCTTTCGAAATATCTTTCAATATTTTGATTTCCTTATTACTGACATTTACTCGTAATTAAGCATCTTAAACATCATATTTTCAGCTAATATGCTCTTATCAGTCATTGGCAGTGCACCTTATCTCAGTTCTTAATCAAAATATACGACTTCCTCTCTTCCCATCATATAAATACCGCATCAGGCTTAACTTTCGCATATCATTGACAAAATGCTTTATCTATTGATAACAAGTCTCCTGGTCTTTGGAACCGTAGCCGACACACTGCCTGGGGATGACAATCAAAAAACTGATATGCTACTCACCTCAGAACAACAGAAGTATTTGGAAGGCACCATCATAAATCGAAATGTCCACCTTTGGTCTAAATACTATTGGAAAAATGGCATTCTGGTATACAGTTTTGGCAAAGGATTGTGTAAGTCTTTAGTAGAAAAAAATGTTCCAGTTTTTGAATATTACATTGAATAGCTTCCTTGGACCGAAGACGTATACACCAAGCCATGGCTGCTATATCACGAGAAACCTGTGTACGTTTTCGTCATTCGTCCAATCCTAAGGAACCGCAGGTTGTTATCCAACGAACAAACGCTGGTTGTTTTTCCGAAGTGGGCTACTTAGGTGAAAAGCGACAACTTCTTAATCTGGGAGCTGAATGCATGTCTCATGGAAATATACTGCATGAGCTACTCCATGCCTTGGGCTTTGTTAACATGCATAATGATCCCAATAGAGATCAGTTTGTAAAAATTGTTTATGAGAACATTAGGAATGGCTTGGCCTATGCCTTTGCGAAATACCAGGCAAGGGATGTGAGTGATTTTGGCTTGGGCTATGATTATGACAGTATAATGCATTATGGACCAACAGCCTTCTCAAAGAATGGAAAACCAACCATTATAGCATTGCGTAGCGCACCCAATATGGGACAACGCAAAGGCCTAAGCCGGAAAGATGTGCTTAAACTGAAGTTGGTTTATTGCACAAAAAACCAAACAATTAGTGATGTTATGTAAAACATTTTGGAGGCGCTGACAGAAATTGATCAATAATTTAAAATTACCAAGTACACAAGGTGAGCAAAAGAAACTGACAAATAAGGCCTTTTAAAAGTCAATTACGCATTGTTGCGAAATATGCAAAAATATATACATAGCCAAATGGAAAATGTAAACGAAGCTCTAGAGAGCTCGATCAAAAAGTGTTTATTTTATTAAATAAGTCATCTTGTTAAATAAATTTGTTAAAAAAAAAAGAGTTCAACCTGATCAACTGGGGAATGCCACACAGCCCAAACCATAAGAGACAGAATGCTGAGTTTTTCACAGTAGTTTTATCTTATGCTGAGAGTGAGTACTACGATTAGATTTTTCAAAATTCTGTTGGGTAATGTGGAAAATTCGCGGTAAACACTTTTTAGTTCATTCTCCGATCAGGTTCAAGATCATTGTCAATGATCTATATGAAAAATCCAACAATTACTGCGTACCAATCTTCCAGAAAATTCTCCCCCCTGGGTGGAAAGTTGGAGGTCAAGGTACAACCTGGGCGAAAGGTTAGATAAAGTGAAGTGTTTTACAAAATTAGGAAAATCTACATACACAAATGCTAGCGAAGTCGCTGGTATAAGCTAGTATAAGACGTTCGTTCAAAAAGTATCCCGAAAGTATTCGATTTTAGATTTTTAATTTTTTGGTGGAGTCACGTTGGTACTCATGTCCTTCACTTGTGTTTATGAATGTTTATTTCATTTTTGCCAGTTAATCATCCCAATTTAATCTGAGCCAAGACCGAAAAGCGCGCCAAATTCTGACGAAAGTGAAGGTTTTGCTCACATGTTTCTTTGATTGCAGGGGTCTGGTGCACCATGAGTTCTTGCCACAGTGAAAAAGGGTCAATTAGGTATATTACCTGCAAGTTATGCGCAATTTGCGTGAATCCTTCAAAAAGCCCGCAATATTGGAGGAACATAAATTGGCTTTTGCACTATGATAACGCCCCTGCTAACACATTGATGCTTGTGTGCTAATTTTTGGACAAAAACCACACTCAAATAATGCCACCGACCTGCTCCCCTGTGACTTTTTTCTGTTCCCAAAACTAAAGACGTCATCGAAGTAGGAGTTAAACAAGGTAACAAAAAATAATTTTGTTACAATGTAATAAAAGTGTTTCAAGAATTGGAAGAAACGTTAGCAGATATGAATTAAGTCCGAAGGGGATAGTTTTGAAGGGTACAAAATAGATACACAGAGAAAAAAAGTGAAGGTTCATATTGACAACCGCTGTTTGAAATGATCTTTTAAAATTAGAGAAAAGCTAACTTCGGCTCGACCGATCCTTGCAGCTTGTATAATTTATATAAATTAAGGAATCAAATGATTTTCGTCGAACATTCTAAGCTGAGTTGTTTCCTAAACTCAGCAATAGACGGCGCCACTACTTAGACCATTTGCTTGCCAGTTTGTTATATGGCAGCTATAAGATATATTCGTACGATTTTGACCAAACTTCACAAAATTGTGTAGAGACCGATAATATTCTTAACTGGAGAGTATAAAGACGCTAGCATTGAAAACAAAAAAGATTTCCTCACAAGAACTACTTTTGCGACCGAACGTTCCTACGGCAACTATACGCTATAGTCATCAGATTTGGATCAAACTTGACAGAATTGTGTAATAGCATATAATATTGATCAGTAACAAGTTTAGGACCGATAGCATTGAAAACAAAAAAGTTTTTTCTACAAAAACTTTTTTTCAGAACTATATTTTGTATGGCAGCTATACTATATAGTTAACCGAGCTTCATAAAACTTAGTGGAATTATGTAAAAGCATAGAAAACTTATTAATACGAGGTATGGGGACGTTTGCGTTGAAGACAAAAAAAATTTTCTCCCTAAAACTACTTTTTCGACCGATTGTTCATATGACAGCTATATGGTATAATCATCCGATTTGGCTCAAACTTAGCAGAATTGTGTCGTAGCATATAATATTGATCAGTAACACGTTTAGGACAGATATCATTGAAAACATAAAAGTCTTTCCTACTGGGATTTTTTTTCAAAACAATATTTTTTGTATGGCAGCTATACTATATAGTTAACCGATCTTCATAAAACTTAGTGGAGTTATGTAAAATCATAGAAAGCTTATAAATACGAGGTTTGTGCACGTTTGGATTGAAGAGTTTTTCTAACTAAAACTACTTTTTCGACCGATAGTTCCTATGGCAGCTATATGCTATTGTCATCCGATCCGACCGGATCCGACAAATGTGCAGCAATTTGTACCAAAAAACTTCATGCAAAGTTTGGTTACGATAGCTTTAAAACTGACGGAGGAGATAGCATAGAAACTGACGGACGGACAGACGGATATGGCTATATCAACTCAGCTCGTCATGCTGATCAAGAATATATATACCTTGTGTGGTCGGAGATGCTTCCTTCCACGCGTTACAAGCAAAGTTTACAGATCGGTTGACAAAAATGCCACAAGATGTCAAACAAAAAAGTCGTAAAGACTGGCTGCAGAACCTGGAGTTTAAGGCTTGACTCCGGAAGAATGAATCTGATACCTCTTGAGATACCTCTGCAGTTGCAACATTCTACCTCCAAAAAAAGGAATGCATTGATACCGTTTTGTAAGTATTTTTCGAAGAAGATATTAAAAAACTACGATGAAACTAAAGTTTTGGAGTTAAGTAATCGCTTCCAAGGATGCTGGAGGTAATGAAAGTCTTTTTGAGTTAGCCTCGTTTGCAATTCAGATGCTATTAGGCAGGCGATGCGTGGCCAGAGAGACTTCGGCGTTGCTGGAAGGCACAAGGCGGCCATTTCGAAACAGTTGTTCTACGATTTGTAGCCATTAAGTTACCGAATAAAAAGCAGAAAAAAGTTTGGAAAAATATTCATTCGTTTTCATTTTATGACCAAAAAAACAGTGTACCAAAACAATTGCAAGTACAAGGTAGATACGGGTTACATCGACATGCGAAATGCTGCGTCAATTATTTATAAAGTCCTTCCTAGTTACCTTAAGATAATAGGCACAACTGTGGCCTACGGTAAGAATGAGGACGAGGAACTTTATCACACAATAATATGAAAAGACATGCGCTTTTTTCCAGCTTTTTTTGTCAAAAAATATAGCTTTTTTTTCCTCTCCGTCCCGCCGAAAACGGATTTTTTTGCTTGGCAAAAGTTGGCAACACTGCACCTGTTCCCAGATATCCCTAAACGCGACTATGATACCACAATTAAACGATGTTGTTAACCCTGGTGTCCACCTCGACAGAAGGCTCACTTGGCGCAAACACATAGACTCGAAAAAACTTCAAATAATGCTAAAGGCCAACAGCCTTTACTGGCTAATTAAGTCCCGTTCCCCTCTTAAACTGGAATATAAAGTCTTACTGTACAAAAGCAACATAAAGCCTGTCTGGACTTATGGCTCACAGCTATGGGGAAATGCTTGTGCGAGCAGTGTGGACATCCTTCAAAGATCACAATCAAGAATTCTTAGAACACTCACTATCCACAACGACCTGAGGATCCCATTGGTCGAAACTGAAATACAGCAACTAAAGCGCAAATATTCTGAAAAGCTTCTAGCCCACCCTAATGAACTTGCACAATCTCTCACCCTGCAAGCAACGCATTCTCGCCTCCGAAGAAAAGACTTACCAACCCAGCGACTGAATTAAAGGGCCGCAGAACATAATAGGGGATGGTTGTACAATAGTTTCTAGATTAAGATTTGTATAATTATTGTTAGTCTCATTAAGAAAAGATTCAATAAATACTCAAAAAAGCTAAAAAAAATAAAAGTGATATTATCAGCGGTGTCACAGAAATCTCTACAGATCGGTTGGTTTGCAAATCGCTCGAAAAATCCATCGGTGTCCCAGAATTACAAGAGATTTCATTTTCTTATTTGAAAATCAATGCATAAGTTGTTTACAAGTTGTGAACAAACGCAACTTTTTCGGACCTAGAGCCAGCCAACTCACACTAATTTGAAAATCTAGTTAGAACAGAAGCTGTTCCAATTAAGGTATCATCTCTAAAAACAGGGCTGCATCAGCTGGCTCTTACATAGATGTCGACCAAGCTGCAGATGGCGCCACTTGAGGTGGCTGCTTTTGACAAAAACGAAAGTCTCTGGTTGGTTTTGCGAATAATTATTAAAACGCAAATTGCAAGGTTTAAGCTAATCAAAAAATTTATTCATTTGATGCAACATATCCAGAAAATTAATGTAGTTTACAATTCCAAATCTAGTTTTACTAGTCAAAACTGTTTGGGTGGTGAATTTTGCTAAATCTCCTGACAAAACACGACAGATTTGAAACCAACCGAAAGAGATTTCTGTGACACCGCTGTATAAATGTCTTCTTGATATTGGAAAAGATAATTTAGAAATAAATATATTGATTGACTTCTAATATCAAAATGATACTTTATTGTATTAAGACGATCTTATAAATTTAAAAATTAATATTACATAATTAACACGTCAAAAAGATACAGATAATCTTAAAAATATACTAAAGATATGTTCGAAAATATCATAGTGATATTTTTGAGCATTTCAATTTGATCTTAGTCATGTCAGAGTAAAACCGATATGAAAAAATGTGGATGATTTAAATATATACATATAAATTTTTTCCTCGGTGTCTAAATAATGAAGTTGTTTTGTCAATACAATTATTTTTGGCTTTTGCGCGTGTCGCACGCTGTTATTTATTGCTTAGCTTAATAAAATAATAAATTTTAATTTAAATCAAATATCTTATCGGCCAATTCGAAAATTCTGCCGAGTACAAACTTTTTCGATGGTATAAAAACCCAAGCAGTTTGACATTTGCAGCACAGCTAGAAAATGCTTTGGTTGAGTTTAGTATTCGTTCTGACCTTGGGTTCCTTAACTCATTCCCTGCCTGTGGCAGAGGAGGAGACTCCCAAACTGCGTGTGGGCCTTGTGGAGCCAGTGAAGCCTGAAGCTGTGGAGCCTTTCACCAACAAGCAGGAGTATGAGATGCGTCTGACCCCAGAGCAGGAGAAATATTTGAAGGGCGACCCGGAATCCCGCAATGTGATGCGCTGGTCTAATTATCACTGGCCCGGTAGCACCCTGGTGTACAGCTTTGGCCCTGGATTGTGTAAGTTGACTCAACGTATTAAAATTTGAGAGAAATTATTAACCATTAATTCCCCGCTGTAGCCGCTTGGGATCATTCTGAGGTGCAGCGTGCCATGGCTGGTATTTCAATGCATACCTGTGTTCGATTCCGTCACACCAGCAATCCCCATGAAGCTCAGGTGGTCATTCAGAGGACAGAGGGTGGATGTTGGTCCTATGTGGGATTCTTGAACTGGCTGAACCAACCTTTGAATTTGGGCGATGGCTGCATTTGGTACGGCACCATCCAGCACGAGTTGCTCCATGCCTTGGGTGTTGTTCACCAGCAAAGTGATCCCTACCGTGATAACTATGTGAGAATCGCCTATGAGAATGTGCAACCCGGTATGGAGGGCAACTTCGACAAGTACAGTGCAAATGATGTGAGCGATTTTGGATTCGGTTACGATTATGGCAGTGTGATGCACTATGGAGCATATGACTTTTCGAGGAATGGACAACCCACTATTATTCCCCACAACGGAGCCTATATTGGTCAGAATGAGGGCATTAGCTGGACCGATGTGTACAAGCTAAACCATGTTTATTGCTAAACTTTTATCAAATTGACAGTAAATAAATGTCGCTTAGAAGCATATATCTGTGAACCACTTTTGAACTGGGTTAAACTGAGGGGTTGGAGACTTTCTTCTAGTCAACTTATGTAAATGCAATCACGATAGCGAAACACGTGTGTTCATTAGCCATTTGTACTAGGTAAATTTGTACATTTCTCAATTGTATGAAAACTCCAATGGGTTTTCTATTTACATCACAATCAGAAAATGTTTTGCCTTAAGCTGCCTTTACACATCATACATCTCTAAAGAGACTCTCGGACGATAGTGTAATAGCAAAGCAGATAACTCAAAAAAATGTTTTTGGAAAATGTAGGCTTTGTTGATGTTATTTGACAGGTTCAATTTGATAAGAGTTTTTCTTTAGAGAATTTTGACAACCCACAGCTTTACTTTAACATGCCACCTTATCTTGGGAACCTTAGTTGAAAGTCTTCCTCTTGACCATGAAATGAAAGCTCTTCTGTTAATGCATTGCTCTGGTCAAAATACCACTGGAAGGATGTTATACTTGTCTACAATTTTTTGAGAGGGTTTGTGTAAGTCTTTACCTTATCTTAATATAAAAGATATTCTACTTTTTGCTGTTCATAACCTCCACGGACCAGTCTCAGGTGAAGCAGGCCTCCTCAAAATCGGCCGGAGTTCACTTCGCGGCTCTAGCCCGCGAAAATTTTTGGGTTCATGTTCACAGAGCGGGTTCAGAAGGTCGCAGAACCTAGGTTACTGTTCAGGAATAATTTTGTTCTTCGATTATTCAGAAAAGATGTACGTAAATTGTAACAATCTTAAACATTTCATTCATAAAAAGAAGTTAAGAGGCTTGATAATATCATATTCGAACTTGGAACATTGAATGTTTTAGCAGGCTACAGGTATTAGAGATCAAATTTATGCTGCCTATCAATTTTAAGTGGTGTTAAGAGGTAGTCCGCATAGAGAATCGCTGTGACACACCACACACACACCACAAATGAGGATGGCCGACTGTACAGCTGTTTCAAGAACCTCTCGGTTCAATCATCAACCGGCTTTGCCTATCTTCTGCAAGTCGACAGAAGCCATCTCATACCAGCATTGCTATAACTGTTTGCAAATTCCAAAGGCAGCACAAGGACAACAACTGTGCGTGCACGCTGTATTGAATGTTTGGTTCATATCGAAAGCCTGCACGTTCAATGTTTACCTGAAAAATTTGTTATTGCCGAATTGTAATCTTGCTTCATCACTCCGCTATTCTGTTCAATCGTTTGTTAATCATTGTAAGTTTCGTTCAACTCTTCAGACTGTCGTGCACGACTTTCAATCATACCGATTCGAGCCGATTCACTTTCAATAGCACGATGCTCTTCCGTTCGACGTGCTGCGACATTTCGGTTTTGCGTTGCACCCTAGCCTTCTGAGAGCCTCTTCTTGGCAAAGTAACAAATAGAGTAAAATTGGCTCAAACAGCACCTCCAGGAGGGTCTGGGCCAAGCTTCTCTCAATCTCTTGGCGTGTGTGCTTATAATTTTTCGCACAAGAGAACGGGACCTACAGTTTAACGCCGAATCCGAACGGCAATAGTTAGAGAATTTGCTTTTTCATGGCTAGTTACTTCACAGCTGGCGCCAGTAGCTGTGGTGAAGGTGACCGGGTGTGTAAAAGCTTTTTTCTAAAGAAAGAAAAAACTTTTTCTATTAGATGGTCCGAGGTGGGATCGAACCCACAACCTCCCACACCAGCAGCCACACATACAACTGGTGTGCCACGCCCGATCACAAATATCGAACTGTAAATGATCATCACTTTGTATAAATTGCACATCAATTTTTTGACTAATCAATGGGCCCATTCAGCAGATAGTTTCGATTTGACGATTTGTGATTTATGATCGACGATTTTACCTGCTGAATGAAGTGATTGCCGATTGCGATTGGCAAATTTGACATTCATGATTTCTAAAAGGGAATCGAACAAAAAGTATGATTAGATACCAATTGCTGGATCAGCCTGCCTTAGTGTAAGTTTTCGCATAACATTTTCCATTTGGTCAAGTCGTTTTCAAGTATAAAGCACACAAACAAACCATGATCCATTTTTATATAAATAAATTCTAGATTCTAGATGCTTTCCGCCAAGCTTCACAAACATTAGCATAATTTTATAATACCCTCTGTAAAGGGTATAAAAACTACAAGTCACTGTTTAACAGCAAAAACATATCTTTTTGCACAAGGAACGCCATTTCCGTTTTAACGCTTATTTTGGGTGTTCATAAATCTGCCAAAGATTGTTTTAAATTAAGTTCAGACTGACTTTGCTTATCAGAATGCAATTGATAATAAATTATTTTCTTTTAAAGTGGTAGATTAAATTGTTTCATGACAATGAAAAGTGTAATTCATAAATAATGGGTATTATCAGAATGGGTTGACGTGTGTTGCGCTTAGAAGAAAGCATCTCCGATTCCATAAAGTAAATATACACCGAGAAAAATAATGTTATTTTTTCATATTCATTTTCCGATATGAAAATATATCAATTTGATATGTTAAAAATTTCAAATCGATATTTTGTAACATATCATTAATACATTTTTAATATCATTCTGAAACTATTCAATATCAATTTAAGTGATGAAATGATATGAAAAAATAAATATTTTTAAAAAGTTCATTTTAATAAGGGTCATATCAACATAAAATTGATCTTATTTTTGCTCTGTGTATTCGTGATCGGTAGATATAATATATTCGTATCAGTACATATTTCCTATGGGGTGGGAATGGAAAACCCGTAAGAGTTGAATCAGAAAGTTGACAAAACTTTCATTAGACAAACTGCTAATTACTTAACGTGAATCGCTATAGACAACACATTAATTGCGTGAGTTTTTCTACACTATAAGTTATCTTTAAAGGCTAAGAAAAGGTACTTAACAGAAAAGTTAATGAAAAGTGTCAAGCATTTTCTTAAATTATCCTATTAACTCTAGCAAGTTTTAACCTGCTCAATCTCTTATAAGTTATGCTTGCTCTTGTTCTTGTATTGATATGACAGCCCTCAACTGTTATTATGCTTCATACTTTATTAAATTACCATTTGTTTAATTTAACAATAAATATGCTGAAGCTTACGCACATCTTTCCAGCTTAGACCATTGCGTTGTCCAATATTCGCTGGGCTACGCAGTGGTACAATTGTGCGTTGTCCATTTTTCGAAAAGTCATACGCCGCATAATGCATCACACTGTCATAGTCATAGCCCAAACCAAAATCACTCACATCCTTGGCTTCGTATTTATCAAAGTTGCTCTCAAATCCAGATTGAATATTCTCATAAGCGATTCTTACAAACTGATCACGATTGGGATCACTTTGCATGTGTAGCACAGCCAAGGCATGCAGTAACTCGTGCTGTATGATGCCATAATGTATGCAACCAACGCCCAGATTCAAAGGTTGTTTCAGCCAACCCAAGTAACCCACATAGGACCAGCAACCAGACTCTGTTCTTTGTATTACCACCTGCGGTTCTTGGGCATTTGTGGTACGACGGAATTTAACACAGGTTTGTTGAGATATACCATTCATTGCCTGCTGCACTTGAGCCTGCTCCGAGGTGGCTATTAGTAATTTATAATTGATTATATTTCTAAGAATTTTTCCCATAGTTCAAGCAAAACTTACACAAACCCGGTCCAAAACTGTACACAAGAACGCCACCTTTCCAGTAGTAATTAGACCAGCGATAGACATTGCGGGTATCCGAGTTGCCCTTTAAATATGCCTGCTGTTCCGGAGTGAGACGCATCTCATACTGCTGTTCTTCCTCTGCCACAGGCAGAGTATGAGTCAATGAACCCAAGGCTAACAGGAGGATAAAGCCTAGCCAAAGCATTTTCTTAACATTACTGTAAATGGAAAACTTGCTGGGGTTTTTATACCATTGAATAAGGTCTTGTAATAGAGAAATACTCTCCAACAAACACGAATTAGCAGATAAGATATTGCTAAAAGACTTAAATTTACAATTAGGCAATAAATAATTTGGAATTATTTTAATCCCTATCAATTACTTATATCAACCCGATTGATCAAAGGCCACTTTGGTGTCTTGCCAACAGTTGGCAAACAACTTGCAAGCGTAGTGCGTTTTACTCACCTCACTCAGTCATTGCACAATACTTTTCCTATCAAAAAAATACCGAGCTTACAATGTATACACTTTCGATATGGTCGTTTCCACAGTAAGGTCCAACGTGTTCGTAAAATAAAATGTTCCGAATGTACATAGAGTAGATTAAGTTGGCGCATACGTCTGTAACAGCCAGAAGGAATCATCTCCGACCCTATTGAGTATATTATATTCTTGATCAGCATCAACAGCCGAGTCAATGTAGCCATGTCCGTCTGTCTGTCTGTCCGTCTGTATGAACGCACAGATCTCAAAGATGGTAAAAGATCGAGGTCTTACATGTACGCGACATATATTTCTTCAGATCAAGTTTATTTTCAATTTTTGCCACGCCCCCTCCCGCCCCCGGAATTTGGAATAATACGTCATATCTCCCACAGTTTTGATGATAGATTGTTCGTTCCTTTGATGATATCGAGTACTCAAAATTATTTATCGATTTGCTGAAGGAATGATGAAGATCGGATGAACGATACTCAAGTTATAAGCAAATAACGGCCAATAAATACCCACAACCCCTCAAATATTATGTGGAGCCCAGTTCCTGTCCCTAATTACTGGAAAATTAAAATATTCCTCGTAAATAGCGGCAGTTCCAGGTGATATCTTTCGTCTACTCCGTCGGCTCGTAAATTTGCCACACACGTAGCAAAATAATGTCAAACCGATTGGACATTTATCATTTTAATTTATTTTTTAAAAAGCACTGCAATCAATATTTACAAATTCAAAGTTATCACTGCAACATATGCTCAAATGTAAAAATAATGAATCTTCAGCAAGATGTTATCAAATTAGCGGTAGTTCTTAACGGTACTTTTTAACGGTAATCGCTGTTCTTCTTTAATATTGGTGGTAAAAAGCTTGACTCGTTGCTTGCTGACTTATGTTGGAATTTGATGATCGACATCATCGTACATAAATACATTAATAACACGCACTACATACACACATTACAAATATACACACAAATATAGTTACTATAAAAATGTTTTGAAAAATATAAATATATTAATTTTTGTTACCAGTATATCATCATGATTTCTTTGGGAAAGCTACATGGCTTTTCAAGATCTACATTTGTGTAAAAGCATTTGATACGAAAAAACGAAAACTGGAGAAACATGAGCGAAAAATCAAACAAAAAAGGAGGTTTATATACGATTTTTCCGTCATATCGACTCGAAAGACCCCCAAAACCCCAATATCGGGGATTGAAGTGTTCCCAAAACTTTTAGCCTGGAACATTCCAAGAAACTTTACTGAAGAAAGTTTACCAAAAATACTAACACTGTTCAAGTTAGAGACTGTCAAAAAATGTTTTTTCCTTTAAAAATGGCAAAGTTGATGAAAAATTAAAAAAAAACGAGAAGGCCAAGCTAACTTCGCCTGTGCCGAAGTTTTTATACCCTTGCAAATGCAGTTTTTGAAATGTCAGAGTTTAAGAACGCTTACATAAAAATCTAAATATTTTTTAACTAAAGCCCTTTTCCGACAGATAAACATCTGATTTCGACCAAATATCGCGAATCTTTTTGCAAACATATCAAATTAACAATCTCGGAGTTTAAGAAAGATAAAATTTAAAACAGAAAAGTTTTTCTCACTAAGACACATTTTCCGACCGATCGGTCCTATGGCAACCATAAGATATACTCACCCGATGTCGATCAACTTTTTCAAATTAGTTTGGAAGCGTTTAATATTAAGAATCACCGACTTTAAGAACGATTTACTTGAAAACAAAAAAGTTTTTTCACTAAGACCCATTTTCCGACCGATCGGTCATGTGGCAGCTATATGTTATAGTCATCCGATTTTAACCAAAATTTGCAAATCTGTTTGAAAACATATAATATTAATTAGGACCGAGTTTTATGACGCTAGCATTGAAACAAAAAAGTTTTTCTTACTAGGACCCATTTTCCGACCGATGATTTCTATGACAGCTATAAGATATAGTCATCCGATCTTGACCAAAATTTGCAAATCTGTTTGATAGCATATAATATTAATAATGGCCGAGTTTAAGGCCGCTTACATTGAAAACAAAAAAATTTTTCTCACTAAGACCCATTTTTTGACCGATGGTTCCTATGGCAGCTATAAGATATAGTCATCCGATCCGGTCCGTTCCGACATATTAGCAGCGTGCAGGAAAAATAAGACTCTGTGCAAAATTTCAGCTCGATAGCTTTTAAACTGATAGACTAGTTTGCGTAGAAACAGACGGACAGACAGACAGACGGACAGACAGACGGAGAGACAGACGGACAGACAGACGGAGAGACAGACGGACAGACAGACGGACAGACAGACGGATAGACAGACGGACAGACAGACGGACAGACAGACGGACAGACAGACAGACGGACGGACAAAGCTCAATCGACTCAGCTCGTCGCCCTTATCAAGAATATATATAGTTTATGGGGTCGGAAATGAATATTTCTATGCGTTGCAAACTTCTGGGCAAAATTATAATACCCTTTGCAAGGGTATAAAAATCGTATGAAGGCCTCGTGATAACTCAAAAAAGTAATGATGCAGTTCGATTCCTGGGACCCGAAATAGAGGGAAAACGTTGAGTCCGGTCATGTCGTTTTTTTTTTTTTTTTGAATCTATCACAGTGTAATTAAATAATAAAATATCAATTTGATCCTAAGAAATATTATTTTGAAATGGTCGAAAATTTCACTTTGATATTTTCGGACAGGTCAATGTCAAGTGTGTCATATCGGCTTTTTATTGATATAAAAAAAATATAATATTGAGCCCCAGATCATATCATTATTTCTATACCCTTGTAGAGGGTATATTAAAATTGTCCAGATGTTTGTAACGCATAGAAGGAAGCATCTCCGAACCACATAAAGTATATATATTCTTGATCAGCATAACGAGCTGAAGTGATATAGCCATGTCCGTCTGTCCGTCCGTCTGTTTCTGTGCTATCTTCTCCGTCAGTTTTAAAGCTATCGTAACCAAACTTTGCACGAAGTCTTTTGGTAACAAATACGCTGCACATTTGTCGGAACCGGCCGGATCGGATGACTATAGCATATAGCTGCCATAGGAACGATCGGTCAAAAAGCTAGTTTTAGTGAGAAAAACTTTTTTGTTTTTAATGCAAACGCCCCCAAACCTCGTATTTTTAAGTTTTCTACATTTGATTTTACATAATTCCACCAAGTTTGATGAAAGTCGGGCAATTATATAGTATAGCTGCCATACAAAAGTTAGTTCAGAGAAAAAGTCTTAGTAGGAAACAACTTTTTTGTTTTCAATGCTATCGCTCTCAAACTTGTTCCTGATCAATACTATATGCTACCACACAATTCTGCCAAGTTTGATTCAAATCGGATGACTATAGCATATAGCTGCCATAGGAACGATTGGTTGAAAAAGTAGTTCTAGTGACACAAACTTTTTTGTTTGCAATGGTAGCGTACTTTTTAGCTTTCCAGCTATGAATATTATCGGTTTCCACACAATTTTGGCGAAGTTCTGGTAAAAATCAGATAAATATATCATATAGCTGCCATATAAAAACTGTCAAGCAAATGGTCAAAGTAGTGGCGCCGTCTATTGCTGAGTTTGGAAAATAACTCCTTAATTTTATAAATAATACAAACTACAAGGGTAAATAAACTTCGGTCGAGCCGAAGTTAGCTTTCCTTCAGGGCTTAATACCGAAACCGGTATACCGCAACCGTTAACCGAAATAAACCGTTTCAAATCAAGTACCGGAACCGGAACCAGAACCGATACAAATTTTTTCTTGAGAAGCGAAAACCGTTTACTGTTATTAATGGAACCGATAGCACCGGAACGAAACCGAAACGTTGGTACCGGTACAGTTTCGGTTTTTTCATCTTTGCAGAGCGCATCGGAGATTTGGTCACGAGTTGGAGCTCTACATACAAAATGCTAAAATATTGGCTGGCGGAAGACATCTTCAACATTTGTACTTTCTTCTGCACCGGAAAGTGTCGGACTCAGTTCAGTTTGTACGCATATTAGAACCAGCGGAGGTGGCCACAACTAAACTTCAACTGAAAATCTTGTTTTGGGTGATTTTTATTCCATTTGGATACACATGGATCGTCTAGCAAAACAGTTACTGGATTCCATTAAGACTTTTCTCGCATCATGAAAACATTCATTAACTGGTGGTCAGCATCCTCCACAAAGTTCCCAGAATTGTTTGAGATTTCAAAAGTCGTAAATTTATAATGAATCCGCTAACGAAGTTGTATGGACTCAACCATCACATGAAGTGTACCTATTGTTATGATTACACTGAAAACGTAGCTGAAATCACAAAGTGATGCTATATGATGTTACATAAGACGTTGACGTATCGGTACGTACCAGGTATACCGAAATAAAAATCTGGGTACCGTTTTGAGAACCAATGAGAACCGAAATTTTAAGTTTGAAACACCGAAAAAGAACTGTTCTTTATTACCTGAAAGTCAGAGTTCATTTCGTGTACGTACCAGTATGAACAGGCGTGTATAAACCAAGGAAGCTACAAGGGTAAATTCATTTCGGTTGAGTTGAAGCCCCGCTTTCCTCTATTTTTTTCTGTGCAGTTAATCACTTGACCTGGGTCTGGTCAGTACATTTTAGTTGTTGAGGAACTTCATTTTGAAGCAGATTACTAGATAACCAAGTTGAGGTGAAAACTCTAAATGTATTATTACAGCTGATGTGTAATCATGATTGCTGGTTATAGTGATTGTGTTGGATGACAAATCAGAAAAATTCAAGCTGTAATTTAAAATGAAATGATTACTTTCGCGCCATTCAGCATAAGCCAATAAACTTTTTCTTGATGGATGTTGTTTGATGTATGGCCATTCGTTCACCACAACAATCGAACTAGATAGTAAGGGAACACTGCCATTGATTCATGAACAAACCAGTTGCTTTTCTCATAAATGTTGTGAAATGCATGGGCTGTACCAAAGCGCGAATACATGTATTTGCCACCCAGATTAATACAGACATTAACAAGTAGGTACTTTTATTTTGGAGTAGTAAATTTTTAATTGATTAACCGCCACTCACTTGTTGTATTCAAACAACTAAACGTTGCTCATGCCACGGTTTCCTTCATCCCATACATTATACATTTTTATCTTAATCCAATAAAATATGTTATTAAACCAATAAATATTAATGTAGTGTAAATATTTTGAGCTACTTAACACCGATTTCTCATCTTTTTGATAAGCATTGAAATTACTTTGTTATTAGTAAGTTTTTGAGAAAGATAACGCTTATCAAAAAGACCTCCAAGTATTTTAAACTATCGCACAATGTTTTTTTCCCTACTTATTTATTGCAATAAATGCGCTGTAGCTTAAGCACATCCTTCTGGCTTAGTCCATTGCGTTGACCAATATTCGCAGGGCTTTTCAATGGTATAATTGTGGGGTTTCCGTTCTTTGAGAAGGCATATGCTCCATAATGCAGGACACTGTCATAGTCATAGCCAAAGCCCAAATCACCCACTTGTTCCTCGCTGTATTTGTCGAAGTTACCCTCCATACCGGGTTGCACATTCTCGTAGGCGATTTTAACAAACTCATCTCTCTTGGGATCACTTTGCATGTGAACAAAGGCCAAGGCATGGAGTAACTCATGCTGTATGGTGCCACGAGACATGCAACCAGCTCCAAGATTAAGTGGCTGCTGTAGCCAACCCAAGAAACCCACATAGGACCAACAGCCTGAGTCTTTTCTTTGAATGATCACCTGAGATTCTTTGCTGTTGCTCGTTAAACGAAACTTGACACAGGTTTGTCGTGTAATGTCTGCCATGGCTTGCTGAATAATCAACTGGTCTAAGATGGCTTTAAAATGTAAATTCAAATTAATTATATTATTTTTTTATATAAGTTTTAGCAGACTTACACAAACCCTCGCCAAAGCTGTACACCAGTGTACCACTTTTCCAGTAATAACTAGACCAGAGATAAACATTTCGTGATTGTATGTTGCCCTTTAACAAATCTTCCTGTGCTGGGGTCAGCAACATATCATCTGCCAGTGGCAGAGTTTGTACCAAGGTACTTAGGGCTAAGATCAAGGATAAACTGAGGCTGAGCATTTTGTTACAACTGAGTGAAGATGTTCCATCTGCTGGGGTTTTTATACAATTGAGAAAGTTGATATCTTAGATAGATAAGCACCTAACCGCACTGGATGACTGATAAGAATTTACATTAACAATAAACTTTATTTAATTTCTCATAATCCTTATCACTTAAAGCATCTCGATTGCCAATTGGCGCATTCTCTTCAAATGGCACTAAGGTGGCTTGATCATTTTTGGAAAATGAATGACGTCCATAGTCCACACCGAAATCACCCACATCTAGGGATCTACGCTTGCCAAATGCTCCCTCTTTTTCGGGTCGTACATTTTCCCATTGAATTTTCACATACTCATCCCGATTGGGTGCATTATGTTCATGTACAAAGGCCAGAGCATGCAGTAGTTCATGTTGGATGACACCGTTCCTCATGCAACCCCTGGCCAAATGGACTCGCTAGCCCACGTTGGCGGAACAACCAGTACCCAAACGTTCAATGACCACACGAGAATCACTTGAGCTGCTGTCTGTGTGACGAAAGCGTACACAACTTTGTTGGGAAATTAATTGCATGGCTTTTTTCACACGCGACACATCGCTGGAGGCTGGAGAAAAAGATTATGAGTAAATTTGTAAAATTTTGTAATTGAACACATACGAAGTTAGCTTGGCTGTTCAACTGCTCACTCTTTGTTTCTATTTGTTCAGTGCACTATGGTTTTTTTTCCGTTTTTTTTGGCAAAAAGTCAATTTTTTTTTTTTAGTATTTTAAAGTTGTTTTTGATTTTTAATATTTAGACACCCTAGACAGATAAAACGAGAGCGTAAGTTAAAGTCGGCTCTAACCGACTTCGATATACCCGTTACTCATGGAAACAAATGTTTAATAGCCTTCCTGTGTGCCTGAGGTGTCTCTCTCTCTCTCTCTCTCTCTCTCTCTCTCTCTCTCTCTCACTAAGATTGCTGCTGAACGCAATGCTTAGGTTATGGGTGGGGTGGGTGGTGGGTGTTAACTGACCGTTTTTATACCCTTGCAAAGGGTATTATAATTTTGCCCAGAAGTTTGCAACGCATAGAAATATTCATTTCCGACCCCATAAACTATATATATTCTTGATCAGGGCGACGAGCTGAGTCGATTGAGCTTTGTCCGTCCGTCTGTCTGTCTGTCTGTCTGTCCGTCTGTCTGTCCGTCTGTCTGTCCGTCTGTCTGTCCGTCTGTCCGTCTGTTTCTACGCAAACTAGTCTCTCAGTTTTAAAGCTATCGAGCTGAAATTTTGCACAGAGTCTTCTTTTTACTGCACGCTGATAATATGTCGGAACCGACCGGATCGGATGACTATATCTTATAGCTGCCATAGGAACCATCGGTAAAAAAATGGGTTATAGTGAGAAAAACTTTTTTGTTCTTATTGTTAGCGTTCCCAAACACGGTCATTATTAATATTAAAAGCTTTCAAACAGATTTGCAAACTTTGGTCAAAATCGGATGACTATATCTTATAGCTGCCATAGGACCGATCGGTCGGAAAATGGGTCTTACTGAGAAAAACTTTTTTGGTTTCTATGTTAGCGTCCTCAAACTCGTCCCTTATTAATATTATATGCTTTCAAACAGATTCGCAAACTTTTATCAAAATCGGAAGACTATATCTTATAGCTGCCATAGGACCGATCGGTCGGAAAATGGGTCTTACTGAAAAAAAATATTTGTTTTCAAGTAAATCGTTCTTAAGGTCGGTGATTATTAACACTAAACGCTTTCAAACTAATTTGAAAAATTTGGTCGAAATCAGATGACTATATCTGCAGGCTGCCATAGGACTTATCGGTCGGAAAATGAGTCTTAGTGAGAAAAACTTTTTTGTTTTCAATTTTATCGTTCTTAAACTTGGCGATTGTTAATTTGATATGTTTTCAAAAAGATTCGCGAAATTTGGTCGAAATCAAATGTTCATCTGACGGAAAATCGATTTAAGTTAAAAAAAGTTTTTGATTTTTATCCAAGCGTTCTTAAACTCTGTCATTTCAAAAACAGCTTTTGCAAGGGTATAAAAACTTCGGCACAGACGAAGTTAGCGTGGCCTTCTCGTTTGCTCATAACTTGAGTATCGTTCATCCGATCTTTATCATTCCTTCAGCAAATCGATAAATAATTTTGACTACTAGATATCTCTGGAAAGTACGAACCACCTATCATCAAAACTGTAGGAGATATGACGTTTTTTCCAAATTGCGGGGGCGTGAGGGGGCGTGGCAAAAATTGAAAATAAACTTGATCTGCGTGCAGACAATAGGAGTCTACATTTCAAATTTGGTTGCTCTAGCTCTTCTAGTCTCTGAGATCTAGGTGTTCATACAGACAGACGGACAGACGGACAGACGGACATGGCTATATCGACTCGGCTGTTGATACTGATCAAGAATATATATACTTTATATGGCCGGAAATGATTCCTTCTGCCTGTTACATACATTTGGCCGACTTTAGTATACCCTTTTACTCTACGAGTAACGGGTATAATGATGAAAGAAATGGGCCTAAATGTGGACAAGCCTCTTTCAAATGGCAGTGGAAACTCCAATGACGGCAACACAGCAAGAAGAGCATTTTCCAATGCAGCTTTACTGTCATCAATTCTTGATTTTGATTATGATGTTTTACAAAGTTTTTCATACATTTCTAATAACAATTAACTGCGAGTACGAAATAAACTCGGAAAAGTTTAAAGACATCTGTGCTAAAGTTTTTGTGGCATATCAGAAAAAATATCCTTGGTATCCGATGGGTACCAAATAATAGACACTTGTTTAGTTCCGGTAGGATGCCTTGGGGAACATGCATCAGAATCCCGAAATAAATTATATAAGAGCGATAGAAAAGGCCAAGCTAGAAAATGCAGTCGATTAGACAATATTACAGACGTTTTCAATAGATCCATGGATAGTTCTGATCCGTTGCTGTCCAGTACCTATTTAAAAGAACGACCAAATACAATCAAAAAGAAAACCATACCAGCAGAAGTTATAATGAAGTTATTAAGAAATTCAATGTGAAAATGATGATCCAGATTCCACACAGAATTCGTCCGACGAAAATTATGAAGAACTGGACGGACTTGAGATTATTGCATCAGAAGATGAAAACTTTGAACTAGAAGAAAATTGAGTACCTTCTATAGTAAGTAACATAACCAAACTTATTTAAAATTTTGTAAAATGTATAAGGCTGTCAAAAAAGTCTTGCGGTATTTTTATTGAATTTTCAATTGTTCATAAAATTGGTTATAATAATGCGATTTAAGTCAAATATGCGCCGTTCTGTTCGATGACGAGTTCCCAACGAGATGCCAACTTCATAATGCCCCTCTTATAGAAGCTCGCTTCCCTATTGGCAAAAAACTCGGAGAGCCAATTTTCACAGGACTCTCTTGTGGCCAACTTCCGACTACCAAGCTCGTTCGCCATGGACAGAAATAGGTGGTAATCACTTGGTTCAAGATCCGGACTATACGGTGGATGCAAAAGAGCCTCCCATCCGAGCTCCCGGAGCTTCTGGCGCGTCACCAAAGATGTGTGTGGCCTGGCGTTGTCCTGATGGAAGACAATTCGGCCTCTGTTGATCAAAGATGGCCTCTTCTGCATGAGTGCTGCATTCAAGCGGTCCAGTTGTTGGCAGTACAGGTCCGAATTGAGCGTTTGGCCATCGGGGAGCAGCTCATAGTGGATGATTCCCTGCCAATCCCACCAAACACACAGAAGAACCTTCCTGGCCGTCAATCCAGGCTTGGCCAACGTCTGGGCAGCTTCAACGCTTTTCGACCACGACCATTTGCGCTTCACGTTGTCGTAAGTGACCCACTTTTCATCGCCAGTCACCATCCGCTTCAAAAACGGGTCGATTTTGTTGCGATTCAGAAGCGATTCGCATGCATCCATACGGGCAAAAATGTTTCTTGGCGTCAAGTCGTGTGGCACCCATACATCGAGCTTCTTTTTGAATCCAAGCTTCTTCAAATGGTTTATAACGGTTTGATGACTCATGCCCAGCTCTTGGCCGATGCTACGGCTGCTACTATGCCGGTCTCTTTCGATCAATTCAGCGATTTTATCGCAATTTTCGACGACAGACTTCCGGACCGTGGCGCATCTTCGATCACCTCTGCACCAGAACGAAAACGTTGAAACCATCGTTGTGCGGTGAAAATGGAAACTGTATCGGGTCCATAAACTGCACAAATTTTATTGGCAGCATAAGATGCATTTTTGCCTTTATCGTAGTAGTACTGTAAAATATGACGTATTTTCTCTTTATTTTGCTCCATGTTTGCGACGCTATAACTCACGAACGACTAAAAACAAACAACAATAAATCAAACACGTGTTAGCGCGTGAAAAGAGCTTTCCAAAAAGCTCTAGCGTGAACCGATGCGACGAATACAACTAGAACTACGCGCTTGCAAAGACAAGCTTGCGGAAATACCGCAAGACTTTTTTGACAACCTTATATGTTGACAGCTAAATTTGTCAACTCTATTAAATAAATACAAATACATGTCAAATCTCTAACTCTTACCATCTCTGAGATCTGTGCGTTCATACAGACGTTTAATAAAAAAAAATCAAGTGTGTCACATCGGCTTTTTTTTTTGATATGAAAAAATATAATATTGAGCCCCAGATCATATCATTATTTTTTTCGGTGCAGTTAACCACTTGACCAGGCTCTGGGCTGGTGATGTGAGCTTATTTTGCGGCAGTACATTTTGTGGTTACTTGATTACTAGATAACCAAGTTGAGGTGAAATGCATTATTACAGTTGATGTGTAATCATGATTGCTGGCTTTAGTGATTGTGTTGGATGAAAAATCAGAAAAATTCAAGCTGTCATTTAAAATGAAATGATAACTTTCGCGCCATTCAGCATAAGCCAATAAACTTGTTTGTAAAATTGTTAATTGATTAACCGCCACTCACTTGTTGTATTCAAACAACTAAATGTTGCTCATACCGCGGCTACTTTCATCCCATACATTATACATTTTTATCTTAATCCAATAAAATATGTTATTAAACCAATAAATATTAATGTAGTGTAAATATTTTGAGCTACTTAACACCGATTTCTCATCTTTTTGATAAGCATTGAAATTACTTTGTTATTAGTAAGTTTTTGAGAAAGATAACGCTTATCAAAAAGACCTCCAAGTATTTTAAACTATCGCACAATGTTTTTTTCCCTACTTATTTATTGCAATAAATGCGCTGTAGCTTAAGCACATCCTTCTGGCTTAGTCCATTGCGTTGACCAATATTCGCAGGGCTTTGCAATGGTATAATTGTGGGTTTTCCGTTCTTTGAGAAGGCATATTCTCCATAATGCAGGACACTGTCATAGTCATAGCCAAAGCCCAAATCACCCACTTGTTCCTCGCTGTATTTGTCGAATGCGTACTCCAGACCAGATTGAATATTCTCATAGGCGATTCTAACAAACTCATCTCTCTTGGGATCACTTTGCATGTGAACAAAGGCCAAGGCATGGAGTAACTCATGCTGTATGGTGCCACGAGACATGCAACCAGCTCCAAGATTAAGTGGCTGCTGTAGCCAACCCAAGAAACCCACATAGGACCAACAGCCTGAGTCTTTTCTTTGAATGATCACCTGAGATTCTTTGCTGTTGCTCGTTAAACGAAACTTGACACAGGTTTGTCGTGTAATGTCTGCCATGGCTTGCTGAATAATCAACTGGTCTAAGATGGCTTTAAAATGTAAATTCAAATTAATTATATTATTTTTTTATATAAGTTTTAGCAGACTTACACAAACCCTCGCCAAAGCTGTACACCAGTGTACCACTTTTCCAGTAATAACTAGACCAGAGATAAACATTTCGTGATTGTATGTTGCCCTTTAACAAATCTTCCTGTGCTGGGGTCAGCAACATATCATCTGCCAGTGGCAGAGTTTGTACCAAGGTACTTAGGGCTAAGATCAAGGATAAACTGAGGCTGAGCATTTTGTTACAACTGAGTGAAGATGTTCCATCTGCTGGGGTTTTTATACAATTGAGAAAGTTGATATCTTTGATAGATAAGCACCTAACCGCACTGGATGACTGAAAAGAATTTACATTAACAATAAACTTTATTTAATTTCTCATAATCCTTATCACTTAAAGCATCTCGATTGCCAATAGGCGCATTCTCATCAAATGGCACTATGGTGGCTTGATCATTTCTGGAAAATGAATGACGTCCATAGTGCATAACACTGCCATAGTCATAGCCTACACCGAAATCACCCACATCTTGGGCTCTCCGCTTGCCAAATGCTCCCTCTTTTCCGGGTCGTACATTTTCCCATTGAATTTTCACATACTCATCCCGATTGGGTGCATTATGTTCATGCACAAAGGCCAGAGCATGCAGTAGTTCATGTTGGATGACACCGTTCCTCATGCAACCCCTGGCCAAATGGACTCGCTGTCGACGACCACGATAGCCTACGTTGGCGGAACAACCAGTACCCAAACGTTCAATAACCACACGAGGTTCACTTGAGCTGCTGTCTGTGTGACGAAAGCGTACGCAACTTCGTTGGGAAATTAATTGCATGGCTTTTTCCACACGCGACACATCGCTGGAGGCTGGAGAAAAAGAGTATAAGTAATTTTGTAAAATTTTATTATTATATTATATTTTTGTTGGCTACTCACACAAACCCTCGCCTATGGCATACACCAAGGTGCTATTTGGCCAATGATAGCGTGACCAGAGTAAAGCATTTCTAGCTCCCGGCTGATCCTTATACAAATGCTGTCTTTGCTCTGCACTTAGCTCCATGTCATCTTCTATATAATCCTCTGTATTTGGTAGTCCATAGTGACCCTGCAACCACCAGTTGAGAACTAACACTATTAGCCCCAAACTGTAACCTCTCATTTTAACTTAGATATCACACCTAACTGCATGCTAGCTCTATATTTATATCCCCCTAATACTTACCTAACCCAAGTTATTATCTTCCTTAGCCCAAGCTCTTAACACACTTGCAATCTATTTTCTTTCGAAACTTAACGATGATAAATTTCATTTCATTTCACCGTTTTCATCACATCCCGACGACCACCCAACCACCCACAACAAAAGAAATTTAAGCTGTTTATTGTGTTGACAAATGTAATTAAGTTAACTGAATGTCGCTTGTCATTTGTGTTGAGATTACTTTTTGGCCAGGTATTGTGAATGACAAGAAAAGGTGTTGAGGGAGAGGAATTACGTTATCAGTTAGTCGATTTGCCCGGCTCGCCCCAAAAGTAGACTTAATGTCTTAATGTTCATACAAATAAATGGAAAGTTGATCAAGTTTTAATTTAGCCAAGAGTAAAACCTTTTTCAGTTAGAAACAACTTTTGATAGTTAATGCACCCAGAACTGGTTTTGTATTTAAATAGCTAAACATCGATGGGAAATTCCCTTAGATAAAAGTTATAAATTCAATAACACAAAAAAAAACCCTGCACTAGACCTAAAAATTCGGATACAAGGAACTTCCAAAGGCATCACCTAAAACCCAGTTTTATGAATAAAGCCTAGCTTGGCGTTTTAAGGCAACTTTTGTACTTGCAAGTTGCAACACACATCGACAACAATTTTAACTAATTTCTTAATGGTTTGAACTAAAAATCAACAAAATTCAGCAAATATGGAGAGGGTTACTTCGAACGCAATATAAGCAAGTGAGAAAGTCGGTCAAGCTCGACTATAATATACTCTGTATCAGTTCAGGCCGCCGCTCGCATTTGCTCCCGACTATAATATTGTGATACATGTAAAAAGGGATAAAGGTTCATGCAGCAGAGGTACAGCGAAGTTTGGGCAGCAGAAACAGCAGGCTAACAGCAGACTAACAACAGAGAACTAACAGCAGACCAAAGCAGAGGATTAACAGCAGACTTGCAGCAGTACAGAAGACAGCAGATAAACAGCCGAAACACAGCAGAGAAGCAGCCGTGACAAGGAGAAGAGAAACAGCAGTCGAGCAGAGGAGTCGAGAAGCTGCAGCCGACCATTAAACAATTAAAACGCCGTGTGTTAAATCTAAAGCTGAACTATTTTAATCACTTATTACTATTAACTGTAAGCCAAATTATATATTTTCCATAAGAACCGTAAATAAACAGAGCAGATTAGTCCAATCCGCTCACATACATCCAAGGAGTCACGCGGTTATTGCGCAATATTTTTGTTATTCGCTCATCTCAAAGTTTCTCTCTCTCTCTCTCTCTCTCTCTCACTAAGATGCCATTTTTGTCCATAACTTGAGTAGTGTTCATCCGACATTTATCATTTCTTTGGAAAATCGATAAATAATGCTAATTACTAACTATCTTTAGAGAGTACGAACCATCAATTATCAAAGCTGAGGGAGATATGAGGTTTTTTCCAAATTGCGGGGGCGGGAGGGGGCGTGGCAAAAATTGCAAAAAAAAACCTGATTGCCTGCAAGTATAAGAAATTTATGTCCCATACATGTCAATCCTGTATCTTTTACCATCTCTGATATCTGTGAGTTCATACAGACGGACATGGCTATATCGACTCGGCTGTTGATGCTGATCAAGAATATATATACTTTATAGGGTTGGAAATGATTCCCTCTCCCTGTTACATACTTTTGCACAAACTTAATATACTCTGTGTCCACTCGGTACAGAGTATAAAAACTCACTTCAATCGTACAATTGTTTAAGGTACCTCCAGAAGGAATCAAACATAAATTCTCGACCATCGTAAAATGGTATAAGGGGCTATTCTATGACCCTAGGAGATGATACTCGACAGCTGAAAAACCGCGAAACGGAGTACCAATTTAAGATTCACCCACGAACCAATCCATATGGATTATCAACTAGATCTAACGAGAAAGCAAAGCTACCTTAGTCTGTGCCGACGTTATAAAACACTTGAAAAAACTTGCTTCAACGATAAGCGAGTAAAAACATAAAATACTAATAATGACAGAGTTTAATATCGTTAACATTGAAAACAAAAAAGTTTTTCACACTAAAACCCATTTTCCGACCGATCGTTTCTATAGCAGCTACAAGAAGTGGTCATCCGATTTGGGTGATTCCGATATACATATTAGCAGTATGCAGTCAAAAGAAGACTGTGCAAAATTTCAGCTCGATAGGGTTGATTAGCCTGCTCGTGGAGAAACGTAGACAAACAGCTCCAGTGAACGAAAATGTCAGCTTCTCCACTCTGGAGAGGAAGATTGATTAACTGGTCTACCAAATTACCAATATGATGAATAGTTTGCTTATTGCGGACTAATTTGTACACTGAGAAACAAATCAATCCAAAACCTAAATTATAATCTTGAAACGAGACGAAACGGAGTCAGAATTTGACAAATACGAGATAATCTTAACCCAAGATTAGAAGGTGGAAGGTGGTGTGATTTGGTTGGTTTAGTTAGTTGTTTTAGTAATTAACATTTTCTTCTTTCTGAAAAACTTCGAAAAATTATAAATTATTAATCCGCCGATGGGACTTGAGCTCAGTACCTTCTGCGCACTGAAATACTGACACCACCGCCTTACCACAGAGCGTCAACTGCTAGGCCCAACCAGTTGCAGTATAAGAGCAGAGATTTTTGCAGCCTGAGTTCTTAAACTGCAACTGGCTGCGCTTAACAATTGACCCCCTACGGCAAAATCGACTAATCGGCCGAAGAAGAGGTCGTGGTTAGAGACCCAGGAGGGGTGGGTTGCATTGCAACCGAAAATTGTTTATTACTTGCGGTATTGGTTTCGGTGCTCCGATAATGGTCCGAAGAGGATTCCCCCCAAAATGATCCTAATTTTATTTATAGTTAATAAATACTATATTTTTTTTTCATTTTTTGTTATTATTGAACAAAGGAAACATCAACAAGATAATAAATTGACATAACGGGATTCAATGCTCCCTCAACAATACCATGTGGTGCTCATTTGTTCTCCATTTTCACTCCTGCTTCGGAGCGCTCCGGAAACGCTCCTTCGAGTTGCTGCTTTGGGAGTCCCTTTTTACTCCTACTTCGGAGCGGTCCGCATATGGCTGGCTGGTTTACGGGTGCGTGAATACAAATGCACAAAATATATCTCAAGCAATAACATCAACATGAAATAGAAACAGAAACCCGATTTTTGTTTGTGTGTGTGTGTGTGGTCGTTGTTGTCTCAAGCACACGAGAGCGAGGCGAGCGCCAAATACGCATAATCAACATTGTTGTTGCGTTCGAGTTTGCCAGAGACATAGGAGTGAGAGTAGAGAGACACATATGATGTTGTTGTTGCAGGTCTGCACGCGCCAACAACAAAACCATCGTTCGGAAAGAAAGAGAGAGAGTTTTTGTTTTGTATAATGCCGCGTTTGTGACTCGCGGAATAGGCATGAGCCCCACTGCTTTACAGAAAACTTTAGGATGGTTGATAAGTTGCGAGATGATAAATCTTGTTTTTAAGATTTCTAAGCACATTTCAAGGTTTTTCAATATTGTTTTTATAAGATTGGAAGGTTCTTGAAAACAAGATTTTCAATCTAGATTTTAGATTGATTTTTTTTTCTCAGTGTATGTATCGCAGCAGCGATATAGATAGATTATGTTTAGACTCTGAGCTGAACAGTTCACTAAAATAAGTTTTTTACAAAATTTGAAAATGTAAACAAACCTAGTTTAACTTACGTTTATTCAAATATCTGTTTCTTAAACGAGACGTCCTGGGGGGAAAACAGACAATTGATTTGAATTCAGTCAACAAAAATACATAATTAAAGTTAGTTATCTTCTCCGGTGCAAAAGATTTGTAAGCTTCACATTTCCCTCAAGGGTTACTCCACTCACCATATCCGCTCGTCCCGATGAAATGGATTTCCCACCCGAAAAGAGAGTCTGTACAGCGCAATCAGTTAAACAAGTTAATGAACTTTTTTTTCTAAACCTAAATGCATGTTTTGTCAATTTGCTACAGCTTGCTGTCTTTTTTAAGAGAACTGAGAAAACTAAACGCGGCGTGCAGAAAAGTTACACGTAACGTGTTGAAATGAGAAAGCTACACGCGACGTGCAGAAAAGCTACACGCCACGTTTTGAAATGAAAAAGCTACACGCGACGTGTTGGAAAGTTACACGAAACGTTATGGGTTGAAAATCCTACATTTTCGTGTAACTTTTTATACTCTGTACCGAAGGTACATAGAGTATATTAAGTTTGTGCAAAAGTATGTAACAGGGAGAAGGAATCGTTTCCGACCCTATAAAGTATATATATTCTTGATCAGCATCAACAGCCGATTCGATATAGCCATGTTCGTCTGTCCGTCTGTCTGTCTGTCTGTCAGACCGTCCGTCCGTATGAACGAAGAGATCTCAGAGATGGTTAGAGATAGAGGTTTGACATGTATGGGGCATATATTATATTTCTTATACTTGCAGGCAGATCAAGTTTATTTTCAATTTTTGCCACGCCCCATCCCGCCTCCGCAATTTGGAACGTTATAAAAAACGTTATATCTCCTACAGTTTTGAAGATAGATCGTTCGTTCCTTCTAGAGATACCTTATAAACAAAATTATTTATCGATTTGCTGAAGGAATGATAAAGATCGGATGAACCATACTCAAGCTATGAGCAAAAAACCAGTAAACACGCCCCACCCATCACCACAGCATTCTATTGAACGGCAATTTAGTGAGAGAGAGAGTGAAACTTAGAGATGAGCGCGTATAACTCGTGAGCAAATGCGAGCTGCTACGTTAAGGGTACAGAGTATGTTATAGTCGGGCTTGACCGACTTTTTTTCTTGTTTTTTTCTGTATATAAGGTCATGCACGGATAATGTTGGTTTTACCCAAATACGGGTAGCCCTGCAAATCTCCCCATCAGATTCAATTTATGGCTTGCCATTCAAATTAAGTACCACGGTGCTTACTTTGAATTTCAATTTTGAAACCAGCCTAAAGGTAGTTGCCTCTCCCAGTCGCTTTATGTGCCTCTGTCGAGATCTGTAGCCAATACCACGTAGCAGTTTATCTTGCAGCTAGATGTATCGTCAGCGTCAGAAGCCATTCCATGATCTTCCGTAGGAATTCTATAATATATTTTATGTATCTTTTGTCTGGGTACCTCATTATTTTGGTAATGCTCTCAAAATGTAGTCTGGAGTTTGAGAACGATTTAAAATACTCTAAAAAAAATATCTATTAATTTTAAAGAGTTTATTTCTTACTTTGCAAATTTGTTATTTGCATCAAAATTAAAATAAAAATCTCACAAAATTATTAAAACATCCAAAAGTATGCCACAAACATTTAACAAACATTCAATGTTTTATCTCCTCATACCACAAATTGTTAAATAAATTTTGTGGAATTACCCTAAACTTCGATTACAGTTTGTTTCGCATCAGTTATGACATTTTATGATACGATTAGATATTATTTTAGCATTGGTCAATTCATTGATTGCAGAAGCTTTTAACTCTTGTCATAAATTCTTCAAAATTGTTTTACCCATGTTAGGTAGTTATTGAAAGACCCAAGTACTTTCAGTTGTTGTCATGAAGTCCACCGTCTTACTCGTCATTTTTCTAGTCAGTGGTAGCCTGGCGGCCCCTTCATTCTCTGTGGAGAGAGTGGAGACAGATCCTGAGCTCACCGCTGGTTACTTGGAGGGGGATATGGTGCCCAGTTCAGAGCATAGAAATGGAATGCGTAATGAAACCTTTCGCTGGCCCGAACGCATTATCTACTATTATATCAACAGTTATATAGGTAAAGAGTCTAAAGCATGACAGCATTGAGAAAACTATATCAAAATTTCATTTTTTAGATCAGGAGCATCGTGATCATATAGTGCGAGGCATTCGTACCATTGAACGCTATTCCTGTCTCACCTTCAGAGAGGCCACCAGTGATCAGCCGTATTATGTGAATGTTACCTCTGAGCCGGGAGGCTGTTTCTCCTATGTGGGTCATCTTAATCGTGTGCAACAGTTGAACTTACAAAACTATCCATTGGATACCGGCTGTTTCCGTATGGGCACCATAATACATGAGTTTCTGCATGCCCTGGGTTTCTACCATCAGCAGAGTACTTACAATCGTGATGATTATGTACGCATTGTGGCGGAGAATATACAAGAAGGAACGGAGAGTAACTTTAATAAATACGATGCGGAAACTGTGGAGGATTATGGCGAGGAATACGACTATGCAAGTGTTCTGCATTACGGGCCATTGGCATTCTCCAAAAATGGAGAGATTACAATTGTGGCACTGAAAGAGGGTGGAGAAAAGATGGGACAACGCCTGGAGTTGACACAGTCGGATATTAATAAGTTAAATTCTATGTACAAGTGTCCCAGACCCGTATAATTCAGTTTATATAAATGTGGAAGTGCAGACTTACTTTTCATTTTTATAATTGAGAATATTTTTTATTGAATTATTGAACAACCTCCCTGATGTAAACTGGCTCTGAATTGAACAGAACCTCTAATTTTAGAGAGAGAGAACGAGAGAGCGCATATCGTTTGTCGCATACATTCATATTGTGAGCCGAGCCTTACACACCGATGCGTGCATACGAAGAAGACCTTTTGAATTCATAATTTTTGGCAATTGGTCCCAAAAAGACCTAAGAGGAAAATTAACAAAAAATGTGTTTCTCTCCTCTCACAACCAAATAGAAGCAGAAAGCGTAGTTAAAGGTTTTTTCGGTACCTCTTTTCAATGTGGTCCATGAAAGCTGTCGTTTTCTGACATGGGCAAACGGGGGACCGTATTTTGCGACCTCTGCTTTTAACCCAAGCGTATTACAAACTAAGCAGTATTGGCAGCTCTTCGAAGTTTTTCAACACGTAATCGAAGCTGCAGTATGGGTATTCGGATGCTTGGATGCTCCTTATCGAGATTGTTTTCCACAGAGTCTGGGGTCAAGCAAGGTTGTCTCTTAAATGTGACTTGACCCCATCAGACTATTTTTTGTGGAGCTACGTGAAGTCTCTTGTGTGCAGCCCAGAAAGTCATTATTACAGCTGACATTGGTGAGTAAATGGAACTATCTCAGGCGTAGCCGCAGTCAACATTTACATAAAACAAGCTTTAAAAAGTATCTGCCCAGCATTGATGATTCTTCTTCTTCTTTATTGGCCCGATGTAGCATCACAACCGCTTTTGACGGTCTTGGCCTCTGCAATGAATGCCCTCCACTCGCTTCTGCATTGTGCGAGCTGGCACCAGTTGTTCACACCAAGGCTGGAAATGTCTTTCCGCACTTGATCATCCCATCTTAGTGGTGGGCGACCCCTCCTGCCTTCGCTTTGTACGTCTTTTTTACTGGAGTTTCTTCCTCCATCCGGATTACATGTCCTAACCAGCGCAGCCGCTGTTGCTTTATGCGCTTGACTAGACTGATGTTCTTATAGAGCTCATACAGTTCGTGATTCATTCGAATGCGGTATCCATCGCCAACTTTTAAGGGTCCATATATCCTCCGAAGGATTTTTCGCTCGAAAACGCGTCGGTGGTGGTGGTGGTGGTGGTGGTGGTGGTGGTGGTGTGGGTGGGTGGTCGTAGTCGTCGGTGGATGAAGCCGTGGTGATGAAGGCGGTGGTGATGACGGCAACACACACCACCTCATCACGCAAGTCAGGCAGGTAGTAGTGGTGGAGTGGTGGTGGCGGTGATGGTGTGATGATGATGGAGTGGTGGAGTAGTAGTAGTAGTGGTGGTGGTGGTGGTGGCGGTGGTGGTGGGGGCGGTGATGGTGTGGTGGTG